>JAJJWW010008872.1:0-59965 GCA_023531295.1 Papaver armeniacum
GTGATTTCCCATGTATCAAGTCTTCCATCTTCCACATGAAAGCAAATCCACCAAATCGATATGTTAGAGAAAACTTGCAACCTTCATCAACTCCCTCAATACCTTTTGCATTGCTATCACCGCGATTAGATGGTATTCATATAATGTCTACCTTTTAGCATTTTGATTAATTGTTGTTGTCAATTTGGCCAATCGAATCATGGGTTTTGTTTGCTTGGAGAAATTATAAAGAGAGGTCATCATCCCTGTCGTCGAGGGTCAAAGGGTTTTGTCTACAAGAGAAGATTGATTGTGCCTTTAAGGTGATCGATGAATGACCGAGACTGGTATTCAACCTAATGCTCGCATGTAATACTCTTATATCCTGGACTTTGTAAAACTGATTTGTACTACCATACGAGCTCTTGCTATTTAGATAAGAAACAACATGGTGAAATGAAACAATGATTTATTGTTGTTTGGTATTGGTGATTATCGATGCTCTTTGCAAAGGAGGTTCACTTGATGAAGCTTTGGTTAGCTATTGTTGTTTGGTATCTATAACGTCTCTAACAAAGACTTATAATGAAAGGTCAAGACATACAAGTCTTGTACATTGAACGGTAAGTCAATTACTCAAGAAAGGATTAATTGCAGTTAGCCATTGAAACGGAGAATAACTTGGAAGACATATTTATGGAAAGTCTCCCAAAGGAAATGTTTTCAATGAAGTATAAAGAAATGGGACTAAGGTCCTGCGGAAGGAAGGTTGATCTCCCATAAGCGAGTAAAACCCAACCTATGTTTTGAAAAAGATAAACAAGGTTCAATGTGTACCAACAAGTTATGGATAGATTATGGCGCACTAATATAAAAACTTCCCATTTCTAATTAGTGTTGGTTTCGCAAGAAAACAGATGGATATAAATCCTTAATAAGTCTAACTTTTACCACAAGGTGTCTCATGTAAACACCTTCGAGACTTACCTATATGAGTATGGAAATCAGGTGCGTTTCCTAAGAGAAGAAGACCGTTATCTAAAGAAGACTCATGAATCCAGGATATAAGCACATGGCCATTAACGTGATGCGCTACGTAAACACACTAACTAAATCAATATGTGTGGAGATTCCGGTTTTATCGTAAGGGGTACTTGGTTCAAGACTAGTTTCACCATAGAACCTCGATGAGGCTTTGAATTTCTTACACTAAGTGAGGGTTCAAATCCAAAAGATACCTATCATTTATGTATTGATTTCAACGATGATGCTTAGTCTCAATTTAGCTTGAACTACGTTTTGGCTTGCTTAGTCTCAATTTAAAAGTTTTGTTTTATTTTATTTTCATGTTTTTGGTTATTGAAAATAAGGGGAGATTGTTGGATATCTTAGAAAATAAAACGTTTTTGGTTTGCCGCTATGATGGAATGATAAACACAATGGATGTTAGTTGGAGATGAAGAGACACCTTAATAGGTGTGATGGTTCATAAAAGACAACCATTCCCAATAGACACCTTATGTGTCTTTTGTAAGTGAAGAGGCATCTCAAATAGGCATGAATATCCCTATAAGTAGTGAAGGTATTCTCCCATTCAAACAATCAATTCAACCTCGTTTTCTCTTTCTAAAACATCATCAATTTTTCTAGTGTGTTCTTGATTGGGTCAAGGGTGCAAACCTTGAATCCAATTTCTCTCGTTGTAGGCTTTCATTGTATCCCCGAAGGCATTATTTCTCGCATAATTGTTGCAATCGCCATTGATATTGGGAGGGTAGAAATAATCGTCTAAAGAAATCTATTCGAGCCTTGGAAAGTCGAGTACAACAATTTTTTTAGTGTTATCATCCTATGTTTTTACCCAAATTTTCCAACAACAGATTGTGGTTTTTTTTAGTGCTTCATGGTGTTTACCATCCTGTCAGATTGCACGTACCCTACAGATTGTCAAGAAGTTTCCTAACGTTTTGTTCCTTGAAGTGGATGTCCATAAATTGCCGGGTGAGTACATCTTAACGTCGTGTATGTGTTTCATGGGAAGCATGTTTTCGATGTTGGTCTAATATTGTTTGATCCTTATAAATTTGCAGACTGTTTATAAGGAATGGAATATCAAAGCAATGCCTACCTTTGTTTTTGAGAGACGATGAGGAGATTTACATGGTTGTGGGTCCAACGAAAGATGATGAGTTGCATAATACAATCGCAAAGCATTCTTGATCAGATGATACCGCACGACATTCTCGCTTTCATTGCATATATTAATACCGTAGTTTGCTTTCCCATGTCCATCTGTGTGGAGTAGAGTTTTATTGTGCAGATTTAATGAAACTATTATTGATTTCAATAATAGGGTGAAAACTACAGTGGTTCTACATGAACCGCTCAAAAAAACCAGTTTAAAACCGCTTAGAGATAGGAATTGTGGGCCCTCCCCGGAGAAGAGAGCGGGGGCATTTTAGGCCCCACAGTTTTAAGATGTGTCAGAGAAGCGGTTTATATGTGGCTTTTTTGACGGTTTATTGAGAATTTTTATGAAAACTATGCCTTGTTTAGAAAAGGTGCCAAAACTAAATGTATTTTGGTATTTGGACTATTTTTTCCTTATCTTTTTATTTTATGACGTGTTTTATCCTGTTCCTACCCAACACTTGATTTCTTAATTTTTTTTAATTTTTTTTATAGTTACTAGTGGCTCCGCTTCTGTTCCTCTGTTCCCATGTATCACCGGTCGACATGTGTCCAGTATTGTAACTACCATAATTTGGATTTTGTTCGACTAATTTAAACAATTTTTCATTGAGAGAAAAAAAGGAAATATCATATTCTTTCCTTTCTCTTTTACCTCTTGTCCACCACTACCAAACTCCTGTTATTGCAGGGAAACTTCGCAATCAATTATAAAACCCAGGATTATTACGGACTGGGACAACCATAATCTACTTATAATAGTCCATCATAAGTGATGCCATAAGATGAAAGTTGAAAAAATATGTAATGTGATTTAAATGTGAAGGTTCCGATCAGTAAAATTAACTACAGTTAATTGTGTATTGCAATCAATCACACGTAAAATCTTGGAGCCACTAGATTATAGCCAGCACATATTGAAGCTGATTGAATTTGCAGTGTCAGTTGTAATTCACATCTTGAACAGAGCAGATCAATAATTTAAAAGTCCGCTAATAAGTGTTAGTACTAAATTTGAATGGGTACCTGTAAATTCTGTAATGAAAATCCAAATTCTCCAAGAAAAAAAAAACCAGGATATTCAAGTAAGATCAATTATTTCCTTATTTTTCTCTTGAAAATTATTTAATTAGTCAAGTATGGAAGTTAAAAAAAGTAGAAACGTGTCAGCTAACTATTGGACGGAACAGAGGAGGAGGAATTGGCAACAGACGATCCAGGAGTCCAAATCGTTGCTCACACTTCTTCAACGAGTGTATATTTCACATTAACTTGCGATTGGTTGATTATTTAATCGATAGCCAAACAAGGAAGGTATCCAGTTACCTAAATAAGGAAGGTATAAGAGGAGTTAGAGTTACCTAAATAAAGAAGGTTGGGTTAAAAGGAGAAAGACGCGTGAAGAAAGAATTTTGGAAGAAACCGGAGATTCAATCGAGTTTTACGGGACCTGTGAGGGTATAAATAGAAGGAAATAAATTAAAAAAAAAAAAAGTATAAATAGAAGAGGAGGTCACATAAATAATTATCTAGAGTTTGGGGGAGAAAGGAGGAGAACAGATCACTGCAGAAGACTAGTTACAGACGACACAGAGATGTGGTCGATAAGGGGAGGAGAATCAGACCCACTAAGATATACAAGCAAACACGATGATGCCTCGTCAGTGTCACACAGTGATTCTTGTCCAGAAGAATATGAATCCGATGATGACATTGTCTATTTTTCAAGCTCATGCACCCTTGAGATAAAAGGAGATACAGACGACTCCGAGGATGAAGATGAACCTGGAGGATTCAGACGACGACGAGAATGTCAAGGATGAAGTGTTGTCTCAGGGGAAAGTAGATGAGGGAACTGATCCTGACTTTGATTCTTGCAGACCCTCAAATCACGAAAAACCGTCTCAGGAGGAAGTAGATAACCCGGAGGAGAAACCGTCTCAGGGGAAAGTAGATGATCCTGACTTTGATTCTTGCAGACCGTCAAAGCAGGAAAAACCGTCTCAGGAGGCAGTAGATAAGCTGGAGGAGATCCGGTCTTTTATGCCAGGAAGGGTAAAATTTGATGAGTGGTATTATATTGACATACATGGTTATATAAGAGGAGGAGGATATGGGGGATATGGAATTGTTATACTGAACAGCTCCAAAGAACCAATAGATGCTTACTGTAGGGCTTCCAAAGGAGGGTCATACATGTATCATCTTATGAAGGGAATGGAGAGAGGCTTACAAATTGCTTCTAAACGGGGACTTCCTCGGGTTATATGGGCAATCAATTCATATAGAGCTACGGAGTACTATAACAACATTTTTGGAAATTACTGTTTGCTAAAACATGTCTTTCATTCCCAGTATGATGCTGCTTATGCTCATATTTGTTGGAAATGTTTGAGTATGAGAATGGGATTGACTGGTGCAACACTCAAGGAGCTGGTTCCAGTTATCAAAGATATCATACAGCTGCAATACGATACCAAGTTCAAATATCGCCAATACTATGAGAGCTTTCCAAATGATGCCGCATATTATGCGGCACAATGCGGAGAACAAGCACTTTTGAGACTGGAAGCTGAATTGCCAGGTGACGAGCAAAAATTGAGATGAAGATGCAGCATCCTCAAAGCTGACACCTATCCTAAAGCGTGAGAAGACATCGCTTGGATGCGAAAGTTGGTATGTGCTCAGAGGGCGGAAATCCAGGAAACCAAACGGACAGTGGCGGAACTGAACTGGAAAATAAAGCTGGGGGTGGCTTGAAAATCAATTGGATTTGTGGGGGTGGCTTAAGCCTATGTTTTAGGCATGATTTTGTTTTGCCAAACTTAAAACCATGGTGAAAAAACAAGTTTTTTTGGACCTTGGGCTGGCCAAGTCACAAGGTAGTTCCGTAGCACCAAACGGACTATTGACGTACATATCTCACACACTTGGAGTGTGCGGCCAAAGCACACCAGCAAATAAGGCCAAGTCAGAATCTGTTGCTACATATACGTTGTATTTTGTTATAGAAACCTAGTCTCTTGTCAGAACTACGTCTCCTCTTCCTAGTCTCTTGTTGTAAAACTGTCCTGTAAACTCGTTTAATTCCTATTGTTCTGTTCATATGTAACTTGTATAAATACTGAATGAGAGATCATAAGTCTACGTTGTGAGACATTAAACCAATAACCTAGAATCTTTGATGGTATCATCTTAGGACCTATTTTCTTTATCCCTTCGCTCAATTATCAAACCCCGATTTCTCTCACAATGGTGGATACTCCCGATCAATCACCACCTTCATCTCCAACTTCATTCAAACCAGAAACTCATTCACACCATGAAACTCAAGTCAATTCATGAGGGAATTTTGAATCCTAGACCCTTATGTCGATCATCCAAGTGACAATCCCGCTTTGATTCTCTCTTCTCCTCTTTTGTAGGGAGATAATTATGGCTCATGGTTTAGGCGATTAACATGTTGGCGCGGTTTGGCGAATTGTTTAACCAATTGACATGGTGGCCGTTTGGCATAGTTCGGCCTTTTAATGCGTAGCTGGGTTTAGAGCGATTCGATTGGTCGATAGAAAAGGTGCCGGCCAAACATAGGTGTGGCCACATCTCTAGAGTGTGGCGCATTTTAAAGCGACCTAATTGGTCGATAGGAAGAGGGTCATAGATGGCCCGGCCACATCTCAGTGGCGGACGGATGCAGGAGCGACTCCGATTGGTCGATGGAAAGAGGAGGGTCTGCAAGCAAAGATAGGGGCATGGCCACATCTCTAGTGCACGTGGCAGTTTGAGCGACCGATTGGTCGATATGAAAGAGGGGGGTCCCAGCCGGCATGGGGCGTGGCTGCCCCGCGGGTGGCGCTTGAAACGGCGGCCATGTGACATGGCCACGCCTTTTCCTTTTGTTTCTTCGCTCCTATTTTCTGCGGCTCCTCTTTTATTTCTTGTTTTTCGGTAGGACTTTGCTCTGCTACTAGCTCCATGGGGATTAGTTTCCTAGCTTTCCTAGGTTTGGCCTCGACCAATAGGGTTCGAGATATTTGCACTGGCGCAAAAAGTCCTAATTTTTGCAAATTAATTAGGTCAAAACCTGATTTTTGTGAGTTATCACAAATTTTGTGCGTTGACACAAAATCATTTTATTCTCATAGAGCAGTTAGCGCATCTTCTGATTGAGCATTTTCATGCAGACCTTAATTTTGATACTTCGAGAAATTTCGTGCTGCTCAGCTGTGAGTGAACACTTATTGTCATGTCATACCAATACTAAGGGTTCAGCAGGGGAACATAGCATAGGAAAATACTTAATAAACCATACACTAATGAATAATGTAGGAGAGAGTTTACAGAATGTTTGGGATTGTTGCTACATGCACCATTCTGAACAAATATACTGAATTGCTCAAGACATGTGTGAGTAGGGAGGCCCGGCACTCATTACTTTAATATGGCTCGGTCCTTTGCGGACGGCGCATTAAATATAGGGTTTTATATTTTTAGCCTTGCAACTAAAAACCACCATGAACATTAAGTCCTACGCTTAGTATGTGTCAGCTGACATTTTTGCGGGGCAAACGTTTGCACGGTGTTAGACAAAGCTAAAAATCGAAAAGGCAAGACATGTAGGTTACCAGAAAGTTCGACCGACCTTGGCGGCCAGTACGCAGTGGCTAGTGATCTATGTACCGGCGCTGTGCCATAGCTTGGCCACGGAGCGGCCAGGGTTGAGTGGCTGGTTTGCTACTGGGATCACAGGTGTTGAGCTTACTGTGTTCCTCGTGGGCCGGGTAGCATTTCTTTGGTTCGGTCATGGAGGTTGGTGCCATGGAGCGTTGGTGCCGCGGGCCCAGCTGCCTTCTTCCGTGCATGGTCCAAAAGGAAAAACCTCCTCTACTCGAATTCCAAAAGTGATATGCATTTAAAAGGGCGTGCTGGTAGGCCTCGAAAGTGTATGTAAATTTGACCTACGTGTAATACCGCAAGTGCACGGCGTCTATCGGAGACGCGGCAAGTACGGGTCGATCCCACAAGGACTTGTGGTGCTTTGATTTTGATCTAAGGTTTGCTAGACGAGTTTCAAGTGACAATGTGTAACACAAGATGTTTTTGTTGCCGATACGGCGGAAGTTTTAATCGAAGTGAACCTAAACCGAGGTAAACAGTGAGATAAAGGGTGATACTAGGGCTGCAAATCCACCACTAACCTCTATTGTGCTTTCAACTAAGTTAAATGTCTTGTTCCTATAGTAGTTAAGGGCGTGTGTCAATTACGCCTAACTTAACTAAGGAGTTTCACCTTGTAAACCTTCAAATACCGGCTAAATTGCTAATTTAGAGTACCGGTTGTACGATGAAGCACAACCGGAGTCAAGAGAGTTAGTATTATTAAATGTAAACAAGAGTCAAACACACTAACCGGTTTAAACCTAACTACACAGTGCATCCATGGCGTTGGCATGCCTTTGAGGGAAAAGGGTTGAGGGGTTTAAATTTGAAGCTATCTAATAACATTAATTACTCAAGAACAATTTAACAGAGTTTAAACCCAAATTGGAATTAGGGTTTCATTGAAACCCTAGCACTTAAATTAAAACATAATAAAATTAACAAAGAACACAGAATTAAACCTAATTGACTGCACTGGCTAATCCAGGCGTGACTAAAATCATGTTCTCCCTCTTCTATTTATACATGCAACAATTTCCCCAAAACCGACAAACCCTAATTCAATTTAAAATAGAAATTAAATCAAAATAATTCGAACCCATACTCGATCAGTCCACCGTCTCCTTCTTGTCGTGCGGCTTTGAGAGCTCCCTCACTTGATTGATTGATCAAAACCTAACTTAGTTTAGTTCTTCCTATTTCTCACTTAGCCTCTGGGAAAGAAGCTATGAGAGAAATATAGAGAAGCGGGGGAGAAGGGGTGCGGTTGGAGGTCAAAGTGTTGGTGTTGTCGTGGTGGTGAGGTGGAGATGGTGGAGACAGAGATGGAGGGAAGGTGGCAGCCAGCCTCGCTCCGTGGAGTGGGACGGAGAGGTGAAGAAAGAGAAGATGGAGAAGAGAATGGGTATGGTCGATCGAGGTAGGGGATAGGTAGTTTTTGTGGGGCGAGACATCGAGTGATGATGAGACGAGCGGAGCGAGCGTAGGATGGAGATGAGGTAGAGATGAAACGGCTCCCGGGATATAAGTCGGGTGATCTCGTCGTTGAGCGTGAGAGCATCAAACGTTGATGTGCAAGGCCGAGCAGCGTAGGATGTGGCGAGTGAAGATCTTAACGGCTCGAAATGATGGACTCGGATCCGGTCACGGGTCTGAGATGGATAGCTTGGGCCCATGTCTTGTAGATGAGTTGTTACTTGTTGGGTTGCAACATTGTTATGGCCGCCGCGGCCGGCTTTGGCTTCGCTCCATAGATGCTCGACTCCAATTCTTCGCTCTTTTGGCTCCTCGATTTCTTCGGACTTTATTTATTACCTAAAAACACAAAATTAATTAATACAAATATTTATTCTTGAAAACAAGGAAAATACGTAATATGGGATAATATTCCATTTCTAAGCGCAAAAGATGAGTAAAATGCCAATAAAAAGGTGTATAAATGTGCACTATTTAACACTCATCAAATACCCCCAAACCTGAATTTTACTTGTCCTCAAGTGAAACAGAAATAAAGAAATCCTAACTATACCACTGTCGTAGGTATCTCGAATGCATTTAGCGTATGCACTAAGCCTTTAAACCCCTAGGTGTCCCTAGTGGACGAGTTGTAGTCTCGTGAGGGTTTACCCTGCAGGTGTACCCACAAAACCTTCTCCAACTTCAGAGTGTAAAAGAGTCTCAAGCATCCAAGGAGCTATGAGGACATAGAGTTTTACGCATGCTAGTAATGAAGTTAGAACTATCGAAGAACGCATTCTCATCCTTAAGTGGCCGAAGAGAAGTAACCATACCATATGAAAGAATTCGGATTCGATTGTGATCATAAGTCTCAACTTCCGCCTCACCATTAGGTTTTATGATAATTGCACTCAAAAAGATCGCTTTTTAGTCTCTCATGTGTGCGAGCGGGAGTAAAGAGAGAAATCCCGCACACGTTGTAGGTAAGAAGGATAACTTCGAAATAAAATCTGGAGACTCCACGAAGTGTGGACAAAAAGAATCTTTTTCGATGATCTCTAAGAAAGGAAATCAACCATTAGCAAGGGGTGGGAGTACTCACTCACTTCTCACCCGATCGGCAATTAATATCACTCTCATAAGAACCATAGAAACGTCTTCAATCTTCGGTCTTCACTTGTTGATGACGAACTTCTAAACTTCACAAAATTTGACAATTTTTAACTTTTCTACTCAAATTCCTTGTTGTTTGGATTTTTCTTTTTAAATTCTTCTTTACCATGGTGGTAGCAAAAATAAATTACAATATTTTTTTTTTTTTTTTTGACTTACAAAAAGTGAAAATAAAAATACAAATAATGAAACAACTAACTCCATGGACAAAGGACTTTAACACTCAATTTTTCCACAACTTGTATTGTCTTGATTTTATAAATTTTATTAATTCTCATCCTATTTTTCTTTCTTTGTTGCACATAAACCTTGGACTATATCAATTTTTCTTTCCATATTCTCGATGATGCTCCGCTTTGCCGACGATGATATGTTTTATGGGTCTTGCTGATTGAGAGAGAGAGTGATGCTAACGGCAAATCGTATTTAGAAGGAGTTTTCATCTTTAGACGTCACCCTCATGATTGACAAAACTAGCACTCAAGAGATCAAAAGTAGTGTCGAAATTGGTGCGAAGTTGGGTAGCTCACCATTCCTACCCTAATTTACGACGGTGACACACACTCAACACTTTTCTAGAAAGTTGCAAAAAAATGAAGGTTGGTGCCTCACTTGATGTAAATTGGGTAGTCTCCACTATGGGTGATCACAATTCTACTACCGAATATCTAACAGCACCTAATAAGCCTCCGGTATGGTTAAATCCAACTTTAACGCTCTAATCAACTAAGAAACCCGATTGTGTTCTCCAGTGACTTCTAAGTTCGTTATTTCGGTCGGAATCTCTATCTAAACATAGCTAGAAGCATGCTAGTGACTCTAAAATCTCTAAACGTTGGAGGTTTTTACAAAAAGTTTTTTTTTTTTTTTTTTTTGTAAAATTAAAAGATAAAATAAAAGACTAAAAACTCTAAATGCAAATGCACCCCCAAACCTAAATCGAACATTGTCCTCAATGTGTCAACAGATAGGAAAAATTAAACAGTCACATACCATGAGAACTATGTTGATAAGAGAAAAGGGAAGAGATTAGAGTATGTCGGCGGGAGCAAGGTTGAGCTTCATTAGTCAAGGCTAAAATCCAACATTCTCAGTGGAGATCATATCGGATTAGCATAATATATACGCAAGAAGACTCAACCGATGTAAGAAAAGAAAAATTTACAAGTCCTACTGAATTATATACAAAAATCTAACGAGTTGAGGGTCAACCCAAAAGATAATGTACAGAAACATTAACATTCTCATGAAAATGGGCTTTGGTTTATGTGGGAATTTGGTTTGTATGGGTTTCAATTTGGTTTATGTGGGTTTTGGTTTAAATGGGCATTTTGGTTTATATGGGCTTCAGGCTTGTACACGGCCTAGTATGTGCAGCCCAGCTGTTTGGTTTTGAGCAGAGCCCATGTGATGTTAAACAGCCCAAGATAATGTGATGTGGGCTTAGTTTGTGTGTAGAGCCCAGGTTCAGTTAGCCCAGTGGTTGGGCTTCATGTAGGCAGCCCAAAGGCACGCCTTATGTGGGTCGGGAGGTTTAGAGTGCAAAGCCTAGTGGAAACAAACCTATGTGGGTTTAGTGTGTTTGAAGAGCTCAGATTGTGGTATGCCTAGTGGTTGTGTAAAACCAAATTGTTGCATTTGCATAGTTTGTCAGCTTACACCCCACTGTGTGGGGGTTCGACTTATGCGGCCTTGGTTGTGTGCAACTCAAAGATTGCACAAAGACGGGGTATATCTTTGAGACGGCAAGGTCAAGCAAAATCAGACATAAGTACAAATTTCGCTTATATGGGCAAAGCACGGAACATACAAAGACAGCGTCAAGTGTAATGTGCACTAAGGTTGTTGCGCAAAGCCTAGGGTGTGCGCAGAGGTTGGTTCTATGCCTGTTTGTGCTCAATCAATAGCTTAAAATATACCACAATCACTTAAGTGTCACAATATGATTCAACGAAATCCAGAGATGGAGCAATATGCAGCAAAGTATTTAGCTCATCATGCACAGATGGCTCACATAGCCCAGAGATTACAAACAAAGATGCTCAGGGTTTACAACACATCACACGTTCAACGGTCGGTTGACCCTTTTGGATTTCAATGGGCTTGCGAGGTTAAGTTGGAGCCCTAACTCACCACCGCAGTGGGCCGGGAGCTGAGGCGTGGCAATGCAAAGCAAGTCTTAATAAAGACAGACCATAACGGGGGTATCACAGTTCGCAGGTTTAACAAAGCACAGTATGCACTGGTTGTATGATTATCCCGATTTGATCTCAAAATTCACACTGAGCAATTTATAGTAATCACGGATACACGAATGTATGCATACAATTGCACAAATCGAGATGGCTCAACAGCACAAAGCGAGCTCAGAAACTTATGCACTAAAGTAACTCGCCAGGAGTTGGGGTTATGCTCAGTTGTGCTCGGGTGGGTTTTGTCAACCGGGCTTGTAACAAACTTGGAAACCTCGGTGTGAGCTCAACTCACGGCTTGAGAGGGCTGGAGTTTAACTTAGGCTCTTTGGCACTATGGTCACAGAATACACTAGGCAAGGCGGGATGATTATGCTCGGGTTACACACAAGATTGACAGGGTAGATCATGCGGGTGAGCCGTTAAGGTAAGCCTCGGGGTTGACAACACAAGACAACTACGGCTCAACTCACGGCTTCGGGGTTGGATTGAGCACAGAGTAGTGGGAGCTCAGGGTTAACATACAGGTTTGGTTCATTCACAGCGCACAGATCACTATTGCCCTAACTCACAACTTAGATTGCACAACTCACAAGGCTAAGATTGCACAACTCACGGCTTTCAGTACCGACTCGACTACAGTTGCGGGCTGGAGGTAAGGTGTTACATCACGGGTCTTGGTGATCACGGGATATAAATGCCCGAATTAAATATATTAGCCCAACTTTCGTAATATGCACAATATCATACAGTGTCTTGATACCCTTTTCACAATTACCACAGATATTGCATAGCCTATTGACACATCATAGGTTCAGATGCAAAAAGAACATGCTCGGGGGGTTATCGGCGATTCCTGGTGTCATGTTACAATATGCTCAATCGAGATATAGCTTCACGATTTAGGGTTTAGCCTGATGTTAGCATGCATAAGGTCAGACGGATGGGCACAAGGGAGAGCCGGCGGAGCTTGTTATCGCAATTCTCAAAGCGGATGCATACAAAGTACGAGGGAGCTCAATTGTTATGAAAAGGGTTTTAATTGTGACAAGCCCGGCGGGTAGCTCCACACTTGCTACTTCGAGTGGGCCAGCAAGGTGGTAGATGGCTCACAAGGCTCACGTGGGTATGCACAACCTTGCACCTTTTCTCCCACTCCTTGGGCTTGCTCAAGAAAGACAGCCAAGTACCTCAAGGCACTCGCATGTTCCTTGCCTTCCTTGGGTTAGTTCTGACTCACAAGCACAAGAAGACAAAGAGCATGGCGGTACACCCGGTAACTCAACTTGACCACTTTCGGTTCCAAGAAATGATCCACAGATAATAATCTTGACACGGTGGAAAGTGGTTTGGGTGACACGGGGAGTTAAAAGTGACAAGAGTGACACTAAGCTACGGCTACAGAGGCTTATGCTCCCGAGTCAAAAGCCAAGATGCGTAAAGAACAAAATTTACAAATGAGTTATGCTACTAGTTATGATAACTACAAGTACACTACAAGTTATACTAAGCTAACCAAGAACAAAAGGAAAATTATGATGCAAATAAAAAAGATTCGGCTAAGTTACACTTAAGATGAGCTAAGAGAAATAATACGGATAAAATATGTACAAGGATGAGTAAACTCGGTATAGACGGCAATCGATCACGGGGCACACGCCAAGTCCCGCAACGGCGCCAAAAACTTGGTAGCCTTGAAAGTGTATGTAAATTTGACCTAACGTGTAATACCGCAAGTGCAGGCGTCTATCGGAGACGCGTTAGTACGGGTCGATCCCACAAGGACTTGTGGTGCTCGATTTTGATCTAAGGTTTGCTAGATTGAGTTTTAGTGACAATGTAACACAGATGTTTTGTTGCCGATACTTGGCGAGTTTTAAGCGAAGTGAACCCTAAGCCGAGGTAAACGGTGAGATAAAGGGTGATACTAGGGCTGCAAACCACCACTAACCTCTATTGTGCTTTCAACTAAGTTAAATGTCTTGTTTATAAGGGTGAGTTAAGGGCGGTGTCGGTCGCCGCCACTTTAACTAAGGAGTTTCACCTTGTAAACCTTCAAATACCGACTAAATTGCTAACCTAGAGTGCGGATTTGTCCGATGAAGCACAACCAAATAAGAGAGTTAGTATTATTAGTGTAAACAGCGAAACACACTCAACTCGGTTTAAACCTAACTGGTGCATCCATGGCGTTGGCATGCCTTTGTGAGAGAAAAAAAAGGGTTGAGGGGTTTAAATTTGAAGCTATCTAATAACATTAATTACTCAAGAACAATTTAACGAGTTTTAAACCCAAATTGGAATTAGGGTTTCATTGAAACCCTAACACTTAAATTAAAACATAATAAAATTAACAAAGAACACAGAATTAAACCTAATTGACTGCACTGGCTAATCCAGGCGTGACTAAAATCATGTTCTCCCTCTTCTATTTATACATGCAACAATTTCCCCAAAACTGACAAACCCTAATTCAATTTAAAATAGAAATTAAATCAAAATAATTCGAACCCATACTCCGATTCGGTCGTCTCCTCTTGTCGTGCTGCTTTGAGAGCTCCCTCACTTGATTAATTGATCAAAACCTAACCCTAGTTCTTCCTATTTCTCACTTAGCCTCTAGGAAGAAGCTGAGAGAAATGAAAAAACTGAGGGGAGAAGGGGTGCGGTTGGAGGTGTGGTGTTGGTGTTGTCGGGGTAAGGTGAGGTGGAGATGGTGGAGACGAGGAGATGGAGGGAAGGTGGCGGAGCTGCCTTTCCGCTCCGTGAAAGTGGCGGAGAGGTGAAGAAAGAGAAGATGGAGAAGAGAATGGGTATGGTCAATCGAGGTGTAAAGGGACAGTAGTTTTGCGTGGGGCGGGAGACATCGGAGTGATGATGAGACGAGCCGAGCGAGCGTAGGATGGAGGCGATAGAGATTCGAACGGCTCGGGATATAAGGTGGTGATTCTCGGCTTTGTTGGCGAGAGCATCAAACGTTGATGTGCAAGGCCGAGCGGCGTAGGATGTGGCAGTGAAGATCTTAACGGCTCGTAAATGATGGACTCGGATCGGGTCACGGGTCGGAGATGGATAGCTTGGGCCCATGTCTTGTAGATGAGTTGTTACTTGTTGGGTTGCAATCACATAGGCCGAGCTTCGACTTTTCTGCTCCATAGATGCTCGACTCCAATTCTTCGCTCTTTTGGCTCCTCGATTTCTTCGGACTTTATTTATTACCTAAAAACACAAAATTAATTAATACAAATATTTATTCTTGAAAACAAGGAAAATACGAATATGGGATAATATCTCGATTTCTAAGCGCAAAGATGAGTAAAATTCCAATAAAAAGGTGTATAAATGTGCACTATTTAGTACTCATCACGTGCTAACTTCCTCTCCCCTTTTATTATTCGCTCATCTCAGCTTCTTGTGTTTGTTTGTAGCATCTCGATCATAGGCGTGCCGTCGTCGCGGCAAGGTAAGTTCAACTTGTCTTCGTATTTTAGTTGTGAGTAGTTGTGAGTGAGATAAAGTTATGTTTTCAATCGTGCCTCCCATGTTTTTTTTCAAGAAAAATGTTTCGGCCAGCGTCTCCTGAGTTATCTCATGAATCTTTTATTGTTGTTCGGGGATGGTGCGATGAACGATCCCTAGTCGCACTTCATTTGAATTGCGAAGTTGTTTTATCCGAGTAGGCTTGGGATCCGTCGCGGCCTTGTAAAGTGTTGCGGGCGCCTTCCGGACGAGGGGTGATGATATCCTTACGCTACACCTTTTAAGAGTAGATGACCTTGTCGTGGCTATGACTTTTTGGTTGACCGTGTCTTATGAGCTTTGGCGGTGAAGGGATTCCGTGTAGAGCCTCAGTCCCCAAGTGTGGTTTACATGTTTCTACCTTTGTGGCGGTTGTTGCTATGGTGAAGCTCTGGCTGGTATCAACAAACGAGCAACAACAGTTCTTGGCAGCAAGTATGATCGAAGAGACTACATTGTCGTGAGAACAAAATAGAGTCAGAATTGGAATTGCACGGGCGTCCATGGAATCAAAGGGATTGGATGGATGTGTAAGTGAGTAAAACTGTCCATGACCACGAGCTTTGGTGGGATAAGACAAAAGGTGGCCACAACTACGAACCTTGGTAGGTGCGATCACGATCCTTAACGGGAAGGAGTGCGGCGGCTATCGCACGATATTTTGCATGAAAAAGTGGCGGCTACGACACGATTGTAGATGGTGGATTTTTGACAAAGGCTAAAATCGTAAAACCATAATTGTACATACTCCTGATCCAGCAATCAGATGAGTATTGAGGCGCATGTCTCTCATTGAAGCATGAAAATTCATGCCGCAAGAACCTCTGACTGAGAATACTGTCTCTCAGAGTATATGTAGATGTGTGGTCTCTCAGCGGAGACAACACTATATCTCATGAATGCGAGCAATTTCGAGTAATTACTCGTATGGGAATTGAAGATTGGACGGCTTCTGCACGGATTTCCCTTTAGTATAGAGCAATAACGTCTTGGGGATGTAACAATGTTTCCCTTGAATATATAAAAGAAATATGACGCTTCAACTAGCGCATATTACTCTGAATAACTAATGCTCCTAGACTATCGCGTACTAGTATAAAGCCATCAATTAATTATTCCTAAATCATCGATTCATCAATCTGAATCCCATGGAAAATACTCTATGTTTTTCATAATATTTCATTACTTCAATTCATGGTTCTTCCCGTGAGAATTCCATGGGTTAGTAATAAATATTCAACTTTTGAGCATCCGAGCTACTATCGAGTAAGCCCCGACCAAAATGGTGCAAGTATACTCAACAATAATGCACTAACGAACACCTGAATACATGAATGAGTATTTCAAAATACGACGGGACGATGAACCTATGCAAAATAGGAAAGAAAATAATAAATAATAAAATACTGACCAACGCCGGGGATTTGGGCCATCGACGTAGTGCGTGACTGATCCCATGCCCAATTTTATATTTTATCATATTTTATTATTTTCCTTGATCTCATGAAAATTCCCTCATTTGAACAAAATTCATTCGTTTCAAGGAAACTCCTATATTTCATGGTGTTTCCTTCACATCAAGGAAATAATAAATAATTAGGAAGGTATGCGGGACCAAGCCTACTGGCCGGTCATGCCCTAGTTGTGTAGGTCCCACACCTTACATTTCCTTATTATTTTATTATTCTTTCCTTCATCCCATGAAATTCCTTGATCTCATGGTATTTCCCTAATTTCATGATATTTCCTTCCAAGTCATGAAAAGTAATATAAAATTAGGTAAACTCGTGGGACCGGGCCCTGGCCGGCGGTCATGCCCTAAGCCGGTCCCACACGCCTCTTATTTTATTATTATTATTTTCTATGTTTCCTCCACCTCATGGAAACTCCTTCACTTCAAGGAAACTCCTTGATTTTATGATATTTTCATAAAATTATGAAAAATAATATAAAATTAGGTAAACTCGTGGGACCAGGCCCTAGCCGGCTGGTCATGCCCTAGCCGGTCCCGCATGCCTCTTATTTTATGATTTTTATTTTTTATGTTTCCTTCACCTCATGGAAACTCCTTCACTTCAAGGAAACTCCTTGATTTCATGGTATTTTCATAAAATCATGAAAAATATAATAAAATTAGGAAAATGTTATGGGACCGGGCTCATTGGACGTCCGGCCATGCCTTGGCCATAGCCGGTCCCACATTTCATGATTTCTTCATTTATAATTATTTTCCTTCATCTCATGAAGTTTCCTCATTTAAGGTTTCTTCATATTTTTTCAAATGATTGCTCAAATGCACACGAGAAAATATCAAAATTCTTTGGAACACTTGGGTGACACAAGCATATTACCTTGGACCGACCAAGGTTGGCTCTTTGTCTTGCAAGAGGCGGTCCCTCATATTTTCATCATTTGACCTAATTTGTTCACATTAGGTTCAAATTCTTAGAACAATTTTGGAATTTCATGAAACGATCGTCATTCGATCCGTGACCAACCAGGGGCGGTTTCATAACCCCTTGATCGGTCCCTTGCCTCTTCATAATTAATTAGGTTTTATCACCTGATGCTCAGACGAGCATTATTTTAATAAATGATTAAACCAACATTTAATCATCTTCTAGCCAACTGGTCTTCAAGAGACTTTGGTATTTTTGCTCACTCGAGCATCTGGGTGCTACATGGTCGACTCATCATCCCATGTAGTAGGTCCCTCCTTTACTCCGTGGTTAATTTTCAATAAACCATCGACTGATCATCAATTGATCGAATTAGGGTTTCGAGTCCAAGGTTCATAATTATGGATTTGAACATTAATAATTTCTGAAGATCCCATGATAAACATTTTATTAATTATAATCGGCTCAGTTTATAGTATTTTAAATAATATTTCATTTGGTCATGCTATCAATAATTCATCAGACAAGCAACATTTGCTCAGATTAAGGAATATTGGTTCAATTGTCAATATTCAACAATCCATCGAATGAGCAATATTTGTTCACCTTAACTATCAACATTTGCGTGAGAATCATACCTCTGTCTCAGCACACATGTTAAATTCATGAGTCTCAGAATATTTGCAAATCATGTTTGACTCAACAATACAAGGACTCATCGTCCCATTGAAGTCATGAAGTCAATACAGCGACTAAAATCACGAGACATCAATCGTGTCACATGGGGAATATTAACTAAGGTTTTGGTCTGGCAGTCTACAGCACGTGTGTTCATACAAACGATGAGAAATTGAGCAAGTCGTTCAATCAGTTGAAGGATTTAGCAAAGTAGTGGATGAAAAATCGACCAAGTCTCCGCTCGTTGAGTAACTGGTTTTAACACGATTTCCACTTCTCCAATATTTGATTCCATCAACTGTCACACTTTATGGGATCATGGTGTTTACAATTTTGGAAATATAAATAAGCCTCTGAATCATGATTGAAAACAAGACAATCTTTCGTAAAACAGACAACAAGAGATTAACATCTCAACGTCTGAGCAATTACTACGCAATGTGAGCAAATTCAATCAATCAACACTTATCTTATTTCTTCACATGAGAACACGCAACATACCTATAATCTTCGATCACCATTGATCTCACATATTTCTTAGCTTCCCTCCTACAGATCGACTCATCCTCTCTTGTGACCGAATTAACTCTGGAACGACCATTGTCTTGGTTTAGGCCGGAGTCCTACAGATTGATCTCTCGAACTTAAAGCACCCCCTTCTTTCAGTGCATCTGTGTGAGGTTGAGCAATTTTCTCGGTTCAAGAAACTTCCTCCGTACGGTCGTCTCCTCAATTGTGTAAAAACCAGCAACTCGTTTTGCCCCATCCACAATGATCCTTGGCAGGAAGGAGTGGCGTTGAAGCGGCTTCGGCTCCTGGAGAGGACGTTGAAGCGGCTCCTAGAGGAACGTTGAATCGGCTCCTAGAACGAATGTTGAAGTGGCTGCTGAGGCGAACATTGAAGCAGAGTGGTTTCTGGATAGAACGTTAAAGCGGTTGCTGGGGCGAATGTTGAATCGGAGCGACTTCTGGAGAGAACGTTGAAGAAGCTCCTGGAACGAACTCCGGTGAGGGAGCCATTAGCCCTTGACTTCGAAAAACGAGTTGATATAATATGGCAGATGGGAAGACGGCACACAAATAGTGATGGTCGGCAAGTCGTGTTTTCTCCTCATGAGAAAGAATACGCTTCTTCTGTTTGATTTTCCCTTACAACTATCAAAAGTCTTGACAATTACAATGTTGAAGTCGGAGGCGGTACCGTCATAAAGGAAAATTGAGGAGAAGAGTATCCCATGGGGAGAGGAACTCTTTGCACATTATGAGGATAAGGAGGTTGATGTTGGTGCATGTCCACCGGGTTCTCTTTGCCTCAATTTTAGAGAAGTCGTTCCAGATCCTCACGTGTGATGAAATTGGATTGTGATTCCTTTTCCAAAGGGCGTTCGGGAGCAACACGAAATTGGATTGTTGATTCCTTTCCAAAGGGCGTTCGGGAGCAACATTAAATTGGATTCTTGATTCCTTCATCAGGGTTGACGTGACTCTTGCGGTAGCCGCTCCGTTAGTGTCTTGAGAAAATAAGTGTCTCTTTCAAGTTGTAGCCATGTCTGTCTGAGCCTTAGCGAGAACTTCTTGTCTTTCCATCAAATCAAAAATGGTAATAGGGGTTGGCTTCTATGGCTCATCCGGCCTCTCGTTACGATGGAGGAGTGGCGTAGCTCCGGTAGCAATCGGGCGTTACGCTCGAAAAAAACATCGGGAAAGGTGGCAGCGGCTCAGCTCAGTCATAGGAGGCGTCACGCCGGAGGAATGTTTCCTACACCTCTCCGGTGTTGGTGCTATAGGATGTAACGCCATGGGACGTGTTGAGGCGCGCTTATGGGCCGTGTACATTGGTGTTGGCCATTCCCTTTTAATCTCGTCGATACGGCCACATACTCTGTTAGCATCGTCGTTGGCGGAGGCACGGGCCTCAGACAAGGATTCAACATTTTTGTGTCATCTCTTAAATTGGTGGCGTTCTCCAAGCGAATGTTTTGTTGGCTCTTGCCGCAAATAGGTACACCATAATCTTTAAGAGACAAAACGTCTCATTTTGCAGATTGACATTATCAGCTTGATTTGCGATAACATCTTCTAATATTTTTGCCATACCTTCCATGGTGATTGGATTTCGAGCATTGGCGGCTTTGGAAGTGTTTGGGGATGGCCGGGATGCGTCATGAAGCGGAAAGTTGGGATTGGTGATTGGAGTCAATTCTGGTTAATGATTGAATTTAGACCTAAGATCCACCATCTCGAGTTTGGGTAGATTGGAATGAAAATTGAAAAATTGGCTTCGCAACCAAAAGAGATTAATCTCCCTTTGTGGTCGCCAATTATTTTGGGGTAAAAATTGTATCTTTTGGTTTTGGTAAATTTGGATGTCTTTGTCGAGAAATGAATCTAAACCCTAAACAAATGCACTGCACGATAGTACTTTAGATTCCAGAGATCAATCTATACAATCCTGGCCTAAACAAAGAAATGGTCGTTCCAGTCTTGCTTCAGTCACAAAGTGAAGGAGAAGGGTTGGTCTTAGGAAGGGAAGAGAAGAAGGTGTTGAGACCAGAATGGTTAATTCTGAAGGTGTGGCTATTTTATGACTTGTATCAGAATGTGGAACTGGCTTGCGGAATGTAAGCTATCAGTTTTTTTGTGTTTTTCTGGATACTTGTGTTGTTGTTAACCAAAACTATTTTTTGGTCGAAATAGGTAAAAACCTATTTATACAAGTCATAATTGAACGCACCCTGATCTCGTAGGAAGTGGGAGTAATTGAGTGATGGAGAAGTGGGGTAATGTGTAAATGCTAGAAACCATGTCCCCACTATGAAGGAAACAGGTTAGTTTACACCCACTACTTCTTGCCGCCACTAACTGCCCGCTTTCCTGACACTTTCTTATAATGGGCGTGTTGCACGCCGCACGCTGTAAACCGCCAGACAATACCCCCGATGAGCATCCCCGGTTGTGACATGTTTGATGTCTTGAGTATTTTTCGTGGAAAATATGCAGCAGATTGCTGAGTGGGTCTTGTGTGTAAGACCTGGTTATTCTAATTAATCGTACGCCAGCTAAGTGGCGTATAATCATGTGTGGAAAGTTAAGTCATGAGACTTTCCGTAGGAAAATAGCGTGTGACGCTATTAGGTTAGTCTTGGTTGGTCACCTGAGACTTGTTATAGGCCGGTTAACTCCGTGGCGAAGTTGGACACTGAGATTGCAATTTATGAGAGAAGGTGGCCGTTGATTATGGCCACATCTTGTTGGCGCCAGTAATGGAATAATGGCGTAATGGCGCCTGTCAGTGGCATAGTGGTGCAGTGGCACCTGCCTAAATTAGGGTTTGGCACGCCGCAACCCTAATTAGTGTGTGTGGCATGTGCCATAGCGGCCCTGCCTAGATTAGGGTTTGGCATGTCGCAACCCTAATTAGCGCGTGTGGCATGTGGCCAGGGCACGATGACGTTTTTGTGCAGATGGTTCCATGGCCGCGTCAATGGAATTAGGGCAGGGCCATAATGTGGGAACGACCACAGGCGCAAGGATAGCCATGGGTGGCCATGGCATGGCGTCTTTTTTAGGGTTTTATGGGTCCCGCATGGCTCGTGGCATTTGTGGGGCTATAGTGGCGTAATTTGGGCCACGACCAAAAATTAGGGTTTCGACTTATGCCACTAAAGCAAGAATCGTGTTCTGATCGGAACACCCTAACTGGAATCTTTTATGGCGTTGTCCACAAACATAAAGTGGGTTAGCACATAGCTGCACTATTTGTGGCACGTTGGCATGTTGCTGCGGCGGAGTGGCGTGTTGGTAAATTGCTGCCACAGCATGGCATGTTGGCGCGATTTGGCGAATTGTTTAACCAATTGACATGGTGTCCGTTTGACATAGTTCGGTCTTTTAATACGTGTGGCGGGTTTAGAGCGACCTGATTGGTCGATAGAAAAGGGGCCGGCCAAACATAGGGTGTGGCCACATCTCTAGCGCGTGGCGCATTTAAAGCCACCTGATTGGCCGATAGGAAATATGGCCGGCAAGTATGGTCCCGGCCACATCTCATGTGCAAGTGACGGATTTAGATCAACCTGATTGGTCGTTGGAAAGAGGAGGGCTGGAAAGCAGCTTTGGGGTGTGGCCACATCTCTAGTGCGCGTGGCGGCTTTAGAGCGACCTGATTGGTCGATATGAAAGAGGGGGGCCGGTCAAGCAGCATGGGGGCGTGGCCACATCTCTTGTGCGCTTAGAGGCTTTAGAGCAACCTGATTGGTCGATATGAAAGAGGGGGGCCTGTCAAGCAGCATGGGGTGTGGCCGTCTACGGGTGGCGCCTAAACTGGCCAGCCATGTAACATGGCCATGCCTCCTTTTGTTGCTGCTCCTATTTTCTGCGGCCCCTCTTTTATTTCTTGTTTTATGGTAGGACTTTGCTCCTACTAGCTCCATGGAGGATTAGTTTCCCAGCTTACCTAGGTTTGGCCTCGGCCAATAGGGTTCGAGATATTTGCACTGGCACAAAAAGGCCTAATTTTTGCAAATTAATTAGGTGAAAAATTGAATTTTGTGAGTTATTACAAAATTTAACAAATTTAACAAATTTTGTGTGTTGACACAAAATCCTTTTATTCTCATAGAGCAGTTGGCGCATCTTCTGATTGAGCATTTTCATGCAGACCTTAATTTTGATACTTCGAGAAATTTCGTGCTACTAAGCTGCGAGTGAACATTAATTGTCATGTCATACCAATACTAAGGGTTCAGTTGGGGAACATAGCATAGGAAAATAATTAATAAACCATACACTAATGAATAATGTAGGCGAGATTTTACAGAATGTTTGGGATTGTTGCTACATGCACCATTCTGAATAAATATACTGAATTGCTCAGTACATGTGTGAGTAGTGAGGCTCGGGCACTCATTAATTTAAACTGGCTCAGTCCTTTTGCAGAGGGCGCATTAAATATAGGGTTTTACATTTTTATCCCTGAACTAAAAACCACCGTCAACAACTGGCCATACAAGATAAGGGTTCGGATTTCATCATCGTTCTCTTCTTGCACGCTTTAGGAAAATGAAACCAATCGCGAACCCAAGCTTAAAATACTGACTAGAACGAGACCGATAGGGTAACGAGCTTAATATCAAAGTCGTACGAGAAATATTGGTTGCTCTTTTAAGCATATTTCGAAGTTCATGATGGTTAATGTAAGTTGTGCATGCCTCCTTGTAACCCAAGTGAATGTTTTTCCAGTGAGGCCTAGGTGTCAAAGCTCCATTGAGCTTCCCTTGTCTCTATTCAACTTACTTTAATTCAGATTGATTCCAGAGGGGTTTGCTTAAATTATAACGAATTCCCTTTCGAAGGATTAGAAGCTGGTTTAGAAACAATCTAAGTGGATCCATCACGCTTTTCGTTTGCTAGAAATCAGTAGGTTTGTTGTGGTGGAGTCAACCTTGTTTGTGTTTGCATAGAACGTCCCTTCCTTTTAGGACTTTTCTTTTTAATTTTGTTTTTCTAGTGTATGCACGGGGTTATTAGAGAGCGGGCTTGGAAAAGAGACAATCTAGGTCGATTGATTAGTTAAAACCTATTAGCTCTTCTTGTGGAGGCGGGGAGCTCGAAGACTCTTCTTTTGAGAGCCCTGTCTTTGGAAACTTCAGCTTTGAAAACTTGACACTTAGTGAAGAAAGTACTCCTAGTCCTTTTGTAGTTCCAGAAATGACAACTTTGAAAGATTTGTTAAACCCAACTAGGATCTCTCGTCCGTCATGTATCAAGTTAGCTGAAACTGAGGCAAATTATGAAGCCCGAAACTTGGGACCTTGCAGACGCTCCCAGTCTTTTTAGGGAAAGAGAGTGAAAACCCTTATTTTCATGTTAGGGAGTTCGAGAAAATTTATAGTACTCTGAAAATTAAAAACCTAGATGATGATGCTTTGAAACTTAGGTTATTCCCCTTTTCCCTAAAAGATAAATCTAAATCTTGGTTGTATAGTTTGCCTTCTGAGTCAATTGAAACTTATGACCAACTTACATCTCCGCCTTTTACAAAAGTTTTCCCTAGGCACAAAACATCGTCTATTAGGATGCAAATCTGTACTTTTGCTCAAATCCGCAGAGGAGAATCTCTATATATGTATTTGGAAAGGTTCAATGACTTGTTATCTCAATGTCCTCACCATGGTTTAGAGAAGGTTAGGCTAGTTCAGATCCTTTATGAGGGTTTAGATTATTCGACAACAACCATGGTTGAGTCCTTATGCACATATGGGTTTGAGAATAAAGATGTTGACCAGGCGATGACATTTTTGAATGAAATCTCCGAAAACACCTATCAATGGGAAAATAGTATGGAACCCAAGAAAACCATTCTTCTAGGTAGAGGAACTGTTAATAGGGTAGAAGGATCTTATGAGTCAGATGCCAAAATAGTAGCTATAGCAAAAAGGTTAGAAGTTTTAGAATTGAGTCACTCTAATGGTAGAGTAGAGCCTTTTGGGGAAGGACAGACTACTGAAGAGCAAGCCCATGCTCTTTATAATAACACTAGATTTGAGAACCATCAGAAGTTTGACCCATATTCAGAAACCTATAATCCTGGTTGGAGAAACCATCCAAATTCTTTCTTGGTCTAAGGGCCAGAGTCAATGTCAGTCTAGTAACTCTCAGGTTGTTCCTCCAGGTTTTGGCTATATTAAGAACCTATCAGGTCCAGCACAGTTTCAAAATCCTTCAGATAAGAAGATCATGAGTTTAGAAGAGTCTCCCTCCTTGTTAACTCGGAACACTATAAAATTTCAGGGAATAGGTTGTACAAGGTCTAGATGAAAAACAAAAAGATGGTCCAGGCTAACTCTCGGGATATTTCCGAGTTAAAAGCCAGTAGAGTCGATTGCCGAGTCTTTGAGAGAAAGAGAAAGGCAAGTTCCCTAGTCGGTGGTAGGCCTTGAAGATGTTTATATTATGGCCCCTACAGGTGATAACCAAGTGCACGGCGTCACATCGGAGGCGCGGCAATGGGGTCGAACCATAGAGACTTGTGGTGCCGTAAAGGTGATCTAAAGGCTTATTCAATCGAATCTAATAAGTGCAAGTAACACAGATGTTTTGTGCCGATACGGCTGAGTTGTAGTGAGACAATGGGCTAAGGATGAAATACAAGTGGTGACAATGGGATACTAGGGTCTTGATTCCACCACTAACCTATACTATGTTTTCAACTCATGAAATTATTCTTATCCTTATGAGATAAGGGAGAGGTGTCAATTCTGCACCTATGTCTAAGATGTTTCTCCAACTGATAGTTTTGATCACAACTAAGGTAATTATCCAAAGTATTAATTTGTCTAGCTAAAGCACAATTAATACGAGGTTAAATATTAGTCTAATTTGAGCTTGAGTTGTAGCATAATCATCACGGGGGTAATCTAACTACGGTGCATACATGGCATGCCTTTGTGAGAGCATAAAGCAGTGACAATGCTAAGATTAAAGACTACCTTAAACATGATTAAGCATTTAAGAACAATACATGAGCATGAAAAACACAGTTATAAATTGAGGTTTCATCTAAACCCTAGTATTACGATTTAGAACATAACTAAGACAAAAATTAACCTAAAATTCTTTAACTCTGGCTAATCCGGGCATGCCCTCTACACACAAAGTTCATTGCTATTTATACATGCAAAAGGAATATAAACCTAATATTCAAAAACGAAATTAAATATAAAACAAATCAAAAACAACACTCGCACCCATACTCTCGAATCGTTGTTCTCCCTGTCGTTCGGCTCGAACTCCATCGGTTGATTGATTGGAGACCCTAGCTCTAGTTATCTCCGATTTAGTTTCTAGGGTTGGTAGAAACTAAGAAAGAGATATCTAGACCTAAGGAGGAGGAGTACACGGCTCTTTGGGGTTGTTGGCTGGTGTCGAGGGAGGATGGAGTTGGTGGCGAAGGTGGCTCGGTGGTGGTATGGGTGAAGAAGGTGGATGAGCGTAGCTGCGTGCGGTGAGCGTGACGGGAGAGGAAGAAGAGAAGATGGAAATGAAATGAGGTTAGGTCGATTAGGTTATAGGGTATGGGGAGTTTATTTGTGGCGAGATACATCAGTGATGATGAGACGGTAGAGCGGAGCGTAGGATGAAGCTGAGTAACGACTGAGCAATTTGAGGAGGACTTGGAGTGATCCGGTGTTGAGGCGGAGCATCGAGAAATAGATGTGAGCGAAGGAGCGACCGTATGATGCATCGGGCGAGATCTCAACGGCTCGGGATGAGCGGGTTCGGATCACGGGTCGTGGGTAGCTCTAGCCCATGTCTTGTAGATGAGTTGCTTTACTTGTTGGGTTGCAACCATTGTGTAGCAGACTTCGGCTTTTCTGCTCCATAGACACTTGCCTCTCGAGTCTTCGCTCTTTCGCCTCCTCATTTCTCCGAGCTTTATTTATTGCCTAAAAACACAAAATTAATTAATACAAATATTTATTCTTGAAAACAAAGAAAACACGAACTGGGATAATATCTGATTTCTAAGCGCAAAAGATGAGTAAAATGCCAATAAAAAGGTGAATAAATATGCACTATTTGGCACTCATCATCAACCACAGCCCAATCATAGAGGAGATCAAATATATTTAGCTGGTGAGAAATCATCAAACCATGTGAATTCTATAACAACCCTTAGGAGCGGTAAAATAGTAGACAATAAGGTAGCCATTCCTAGTGGACATAATGTAGTTCCACCTTCTACTTCCCTAGAAGAACCCATAGTTGAGGAACTGAAACAATTTCTAAGGAGTCCCAAAAAAATTCCTGATATGAGTACCTTTGTGCCTAGAATCCCATATCCACAGTTGTTAGCCCCAACAAAGAAGGAGTCGATTTTCAACGAGATAATGGAAATATTTAAGCATGTGAACATCAACATTCCATTACTAGAAGCAATTAGGCAAATTCCTGATTATGCAAAGTTCTTTAAAGATCTTTGTACACTAAAGCGTAAGCTGAATGTCCATAAGAAAGCCTTTTTAGCTGGTCAAGTAAGTTCAATTCTTCTGAACCAAACATCCCCTAAGTATAAGGACCATGGATGCCCCACCATATCTGTGTTATTGGTAATCATGTAGTTGATAAGGCATTGCTTGACTTAGGAGATAGTTTTAACTTACTACCATATCATGTGTACACCCATCTAGGTCTTGGTAAGTTGAAACCGACCAGAATGACACTTGATTACCGATAGGTCTGTCAAAGTCCCTCATGGTGTCATAGAGGATGTTCTTATTGAGGTTGATAGGTTCATATACCCAGTGGATTTCGTTGTTCTAGATACCCAGCCTGTTCAGGACCCAAGTGCTCAAATACCAGTAATTTTAGGCCGCCCATTTTTAGCCAGCTAATTTGTCATCAAATGTAGGACCGGGCTTATGAACATATCCTTTGGTAATATGACCACTGAACTAAATGTCTTTAATGTTACTAGACAACCTTCTGAGAAAGATGATTTAGAAGAAGTGAATATGATTAACACTTTAGTTCAGGATTTAGTTCAGGATAATTGGCTTGACACTTTACTGGTAGATTCTCTAGATGATTTTGAGGAAACCATTCTCTTAGATCAGATGTGTGATCAATCTTTAGAAGAAGCTCTTGAATATTTTAAAGATTCTATGGACCCAGAAATCCAGGCAATAGTTTTAGGTATTTCTGAGAGTAATGATGACCCTAAGTTTGGGGGTAAAGAACTAGAAGAATCTCTTGAGTATTTTAAGGACTCTGAAGATATGGAAATTCAAGCAATAGTTAGAGGTTTGTCTGTGAGTAATGAAAACCCTAAGTTTGGGGGTAGTGATGTTTCTTGTGATTGTCATGTATGCCTAATTAGAGTCCCTAACTTGGGACTCGAGCCTTGTGCGTCTGAGATATTACTTGAGTCTATTTAGACTCCGCAACCCGATCCTCCTGATATTGTCCAGGAGGTAACCCAGGTATTAGAGACCCATTTTCCAGAAGAATCTATTTATCGAGACACACATAAGAAGATCAATTACGCGCCCCCAGATAAACCCAGTTGTCTTGACAGAAACCTTAGATGAAGACGTGCTCTTTCTTTTCATTTTTCTCAACCGATGCGAGTTGTCTCATATTTGTGTTAGCTCTATTTGGTCTTATGGAACAAGAATTATTTCGACTATTGGTATATGATTTTGAAAGATGATTAGCCATTTTTAGGTATTTGATGTCTATCTAAAGACTTTAAATTTAGCATTTTCTGGGAGGCACCCACGCTCATGCTCACGGTAATATCCTTCCTTATTTCTTTTCCATCAAGTGGTAACAGTTTCTCGTTTTTCATGTTTTTAATTTCATATTTAGAACATTGAGTACAATGTTAGATTTAAGTTTGGGGTGGGGAAGAAACTTTTTGTTAGCTTTTAGTTGCAATAAATAAACTCCAGAGCTTAGAAATTTATGCCTATTAAGGATGACACTAACCAATCTAAGTGTATGGAAACATCTTGGTTGTAGGAGTTGAGGAACTAATCTGAGTGGATGGAAACATCTAAATAGAGTCTATTCATAAAAGCACAGAGCTCGGGTGTTAGAAATAACATGGTAGTTTCGTCATATCTCGTTGAGTCCTTTTCACCTCCTGTTTTTGTTTTTGTTTTCTTTTAAATATGTTTCTCTAAGTGATTTGGTGGGGCACACGAATAAAGTTGTTACCACTGCTAGGGTGAAATAGAGTAACTGAGTTACCCAAAAATAAAATAAATAATAAAAAAAAAAAAATTTGAGACCAGACCATCAGACCGACCGAAATAAATTCAATAAAGTGGTTGTTGGTCCCCTTGTATATGCCCGAGTTGTGTTGACCTAGAGTTAGGATTATCGACCATTTGGTCCCCTTGTATATGCCAGTTGTTTTGATATTAGTCGACCGGTATCTCGGTCCATTAGGATAGGTTCATCTTGGCAGTGGCCTTCAGACAGATATGGAAATACCGTTCACCTTAGTTAACATCGAAAACCATCTACGTTTTTCTTTATATCCATCTTATTGATCTTTTCATGTGATTGGTTTGACTCTGGTTATGATGTTCATAGTGAGACTATCTGAGTAGAGCTCTGTCACTTATATATGAATTTTAGTATGCTTGAGTGCAAACTCGTGTACAACAATTGAAATTTCGCATCGTGTGGTACTTCCTTCGTAGTCAATGTGAGTATGCCAACCAAGGAGATTCTTTAGTGCCTTCCAAGGTTCTGCGTAGATAGCTACGGTCTGTAGTAAAGGTTTTGTGGGTGCACCTCTTGTAAACCCTCCCGAGACTATAACTCGGCTACTAGGACCACTTAGGGGTTCAAAGGCTTGTTGTACATGCTAAGTTCAATCGCGATGCCTGCGACAGTGAGTTAGGATTTTATTTTCTAGATTAGATTTGCTCGAGGACTAGCAAATAATAAGTTTGGGGGTATTTGATAGACACATTTTTGTGTCGGAATTGTCCTCAATGTCTGTATTGTTAGTGCCCAATTTGTATTTGTTATGGTGTTTTTGTGTATGTGTAGGTGTTTTTGGAGAAATAAACATGTGTGGAAATTGACTCGAAAAGTTGATAAAGGCACCTTTGAGGTATTTACTAAACGGACTCCCACTTTGGATAAGGGGCACCCAGATTTGCTAAGGGGCACCACAGTGTTATTCGCACCCAAGAACATGATAAGGGCACTCCACCATCTTCACCTGGTTTTTGGTAGGAAATTGGTTTGAAAATTCACAGAACCGCATATTTGTTCGGGATGATTTACGGACGTAATTTCATGCAACTTTTCGTGGATTCAATTTGGTTTAGGCACATAAGGTTAAGCGTGCTTGGTAGTGGACTTCGATTCGAAAATGGAGGGTTGTAATCACACGTAGGAGAAAACAGGGGAGTACTTACAGAGAAGATATTCTCCATTAAACCCGAGCGAGAGTTGGTGAGATTTTCTTACCGTTTTTGTTTGAGGATGATCTGTCATGGTCGGGTGAAGGTGGTAATTGATTTAGAATCAACAAAAGGGATGATTCTTCGGTTGGAACAAAAACAAGGAAAGTATTCCTCGATTGAAGATATCTCGGGATATTTTGGGATATAATTGGTTGTGGCATGTGTACGGAAGGTGTTTGACTCAATCCAAAGACGTGTAGGATCGTCTTTGAAGTATGCAAGCTGTTGTGGACACGTGAAGTATGAGAGATTAAAGAAATTATTACCGTGACTTCTACGGAATTTATTACGAGAAGATTTTGGAGTTATGAGGGGAGATTCTTAGTCTGTTTAGTATATATAAGGTTCCTGGGAATCATAGAAGGGGAGAGAGTTTGGGCAAGAGAGTAGAGTGAAGAATCGTCAAGTTACTGAGGATATTTTTACGACGGTGTATAACTGAAGAACACGAAGAATAAACGCTGCCAAAGATTGTCGTTATAAATCGTGGTTTATTCTTGTTTTTGCAAAAGTCTTTGCAGCGACAATCAACGATAACAACAACACTTTTCATTTATCGTTTACTGTAACAGTGTATTTGCAATGATTCGCAAGCGTTGCAATTCCTGATTTTCACCATTTTTCTCTCATTTTCATCATTTGTAAACACTTTGAGCAATGAAATCTTATTTTGAGTGTGTTTTCAACATGATGAGTTAAACCCATCCTCTGGGGCGACAGAGGAAGCCAAGTTTCACAAATGTGGTAATTCTATCAATTCTTATTACGACTATTTGCACTGTTATTCAATTGATTTATGAGTTTCATTGAATGGTTGTGATTACAATTGATGGGTCATGCTTAGCTTAGATGTTTTGATGTCCCATGCTTTAGTTTTACACCCATTACTTTCGAAATCTACCTTAGGCAATGAATTAGAGTCAATAAAACTTTATCATTTGAGCTTTTATTGTTTAGAATTGATATCTGAACCATATGAGTGCGGAAATTGGTGGAATCCTAACCCCATTCTCTCCATAATTTTCACAACACTTTATATATTGAGTTTGTTATATTTTTATTTATAAAAAATAAATCTAAAAAGTCTGCTTTCACAAGTCTTGAACGAACCTATTACTACAACATCATTGAAAATACCATCAGTGGTCTAATTAGCTTGACCATGATTTTCACAATGATTTTATAAGTGACGTTGCAAAGTCCGGTCTGAATTTGGAAGGTTTTGATGGATGATCTATTTTATGTATTAGAGTGAGGTTTCTGTGATTCATGAGTGGGTGGATACTCTAATTATTGAAGAAACTGCGAACCATAACTATCAACTGAGAATGAGTTGTCTCCCAGAAAACTTTGAAAAAACTTACCAGTGTATCCATCTGGTCCAGGAGCACTGTCGGAGTTTATTGAGAAGAGGGATTGTTTGATTCTCGTCGTAGACTTCAGTAAGCAAGTTCATTTGACTGGGAGTTAATCTTGGATTGATATCTGTGAAAAGATCATCATCTATCACCCTAGGTGGAGCCATGTATTGTTCATAGAAATGGTCAAGAATGAATTGAACCACATCATCCTTATTATTAACCCAATTATTTTGTGAGTCTTGGAGTTGTTGTGTGTTGTTACATGCTTGGTGAATGATTGTTTTAGTGTGAAAGAAGGTTGTGTTGAGGAAGCATGATTGTATCCATTGAATTCTGGATCTTTTTTGCCAATATGTTGCGTGACATTATAATAGATCTGCATGGTTGCTTCTAAGCTATTTTTCTTAATCTATCCAGAATTCCAGTTTACTTTCAGTTTGGATAGAACATTGATGTTGCGATGTTTTTATCTCAGCTGTTGATTTCTTGATCATGGTTTGTAAGTGGCCAAAAGTTTCTTTATTCCATTCCAAAAGAGTTTGTCGGCTTTTATGAGCTTCAACTAGAGGTCAAGGGTAGGTTCGATATCTTTTTATTGAATCCAAGCCGATTCAACCACCTGCTTGAGTGTGGATGATTTAGACACAGAAGCTCAAATTTGTAATTTTTTGCTCCTTGCCAATCTATTGCATTTTCTTGCAATAGAATTGGGGCATGATCTGATGATATTCTTGGAAGATGTGTAATTGCTACATGTGGATTTGCAATGCGCCAATGCTGAGTTGATATGGCTCTATCCAGTCTCTCAAGAATGTTGTCTTGTCCTAGTTGGTTGTTTAATTATTCAGGTGTAGGGGTCACCTCGGAATCCCAAATCCATAGAGATTGTCTAGTCCATCATTCTGAGGAGAGGTTAAGATTGTGCATATGTAATTTGTCTTCCTCCATTTTTTTTCTGATTGATCCATAATTTCATTGAAATTTCCTAGCAAAACCCAAGGCATAATCGGGTTGATATTGTTGAAGATTGATGGAAAGTCTCTCTATGAGTTTTTCCTTATATATGGGTGCGGTGGGCCATAAATTCTCGTACAGAGCCATGGTTGCTCAGGTGGTGGCGGAGTAACCATTGGTTGGATATAGTTTTGTGATTGGAGTAAGATTTGGATATTGAAGTTGTTGTCCCACATTAGAAAAATACCACATCTTCTTCCAATTTTAGGGACATGGAAGTGATTATGGTATTGAAGGGATTGAGCTAATATTCACATATGATGATCATTTGCTAAGGTTTTTGAGAGGAATAAAATATTGGGCATGTGAAGTGGATGGCTAATTCCTTGACAATTCCAGGCTAGAATAGATATAATCTAGTTGAGGTGGTCGATTGGGAAATAAGAGACAGAGAAGTGAGAGAGTAATGGGCTTTGGGTTGTCGGAAAAATAAGTTCTAATGTGCATTTGTTTTGGTTATGAGTGTTCGAAGGCCTTACAACAATTGGAAGGAGATTGAAGATTTGAGTTAAATGAACAATTTTGGTTGAAGAAGTGAAGAGAGATTGTTATTTCAGAATTAGAAGATTGTGAATAAAGTTTCTTTATTTAAGGATGATATCCGGTAATGAGATATTGGTGAGAGAATGTTGGGTTTTTGGTTAAAGAAATTTCAAGTATTGCAGGGGTACAAAGGTAAAGATAAGAGAACTAGAGACGCTAGGTTATTAACATGATACAATTAAGATTTATAATTCATATGACAATATGAATTGATACAAAGAGAATAAAATGTACATTAATTAGTATATAAGATGTTTTTCTAAATGCTAATACAAATAATTGAAAAACCTGAGTAGAGCTTAAGAGGTTGCACACAACTACTTAAATGGTAAACATGCATGTAGACTAACATGCTACCAACATAGGATGATTGACTGCAATCGATTGTAAAAAAAATATCTTAGTGGACTAATATAATTATTAAGCTAATAATTGTTAATATAGAGAACATTCATAATTCATATAACTTATATATACCCTTAAATTGATTATCCTAGTACAAAGACACAAAACCAAGATATAAGCAACAATGATAGATTATAGTACTAGTATTATAAAATCCTAATAACTGAAGAGAGTACTGTAATAAATACACGAGGAGTTAACAAACACAAGGGCATTCAGATTAAGAAGATTAATAACCTTAAGGGTGAAGAAACTAAAAATGAGATGTTCACATAAATTATAGCTACTAGATAAATACAGACTATCATAACAAACAATCAAACCATATATATATATATTATACAATCTTAGCTGAAATATGTAAATATTATACAAGACCAAGGTAGTATTATCTCTAGATTACTAATACATTATAAGTAGATGCATACATGACCCAAAAATATAAAAGATTATATAAACATATAGAGCAACAACAACAACAAAAAAAAGGTGGTGAGACCACCGATTCAAACAACTTAGTTACTAATTACTGAAAATAACCTAATGCAGACTATTATACTAAGTTTAGATTAACTATTAAAAGATAATGAAACTAAAAAAATGTGGTAAAATATCCATCAGCCATTAGAAGAGTCACTGTTGTACTGGATGTGGCTGATCATAGCAGGTTCTTGGTGTTGTCATTATTGAGAGTTACTAGTCAAAGTGAGGTAGGAGTGGGCTGTGAGGAACTTTCATCAATTGAAGCATTATAGATAATGTTGGCACATGATGCAAAGACTGATTGATCCATGGAAGCGATTTGAATCTTTTACTTGATCGGTACTTGTGCATTCCATTGGTCGATATCATCAAAGGAGACTCGTCTTGATATATTTGGTCCTGAAGAAGATTTATTTCCAGCATTGATGAGATAAGCTTGCTGATCGGGATTATGTCTAAAGGGGTTATTCGCATAGTTTACGAACAATGCCGCAATGATACCAGTTGTGAATCGAAGCGAAAGGCTTTTTCATTTTGTGAGTCGAAACGTATGTTGAATCGTGGATCGAAGATTCATGATTGATTATTAAATCGATATATTTATACTTCTAAATATATATAGAATATTCAATGAAGAGGAAGGATCCATGGACACTCTTTGATAGACATTATCATACATGATTTGCGCCATTTTCTCTGTAAAATCTAAATGACAATGAATTTAAATCTGGAATTTTGATGATACGTTCCTATTATAATACTATACATTCATACCAAAAATGAGAACAATTCGAGATACCAAACTTCACCATCTACCGATCTAAATTTCAACCGTTAACTTTTAACGACTCATATTCAAAGGGGTAGATGGTGGTTTTATACGTTTCGAATTGTGCTCATTTTTTGTAGGAATGTAAAGTCTTATAATAGGAATGTATCATCTAAATATTAGATTCAAATTCATTGTCTTTTGGGCTTTGCGGAGAAAATGACGCAAATTATGTATGATAATGTCCATCTAAAAGTGTCCACCAATCTTCCTTCTTCAAAGAAATATAATGGAAAGGTAAATTTTTTTTTTTGTTTTTGACAAGAAAGGGCAAATTTTATAAAAGTAACATTCACCAGAGAAGTGACATGAAACAACAATTACATGGATGTGTGAGTCACTGCATCCCAATTACAGATAAGAGTGGACAAACTGAATCCTGAAAAAAATATCAGTATTCATGGTCCAATTGAATAACAAAGACTTAACCTCAATAACAATCTGCTTCAATTTTCTAGACACATTCTTATATAATATGTTGTTCCTCTCAATCCAAATACACCACCAGATTGCAAAAGGCAAGTAACCCCAAAATCTTTTAAGTCTGTTCTTGCTCTTTTTATTCTTCCATTCCCAAAGAGTTCTTCTAACATCACTAGAGAAGGACCAGCTGACCCCAAAACTACTCAAAAAGTAACACCACAACTCAAAAGTTAAACTGCAATGGAGGAACAGGTGAGCATTAGTCTCAGTGTGCTGGCTGCAGAGTAGACAAGTATCATTCTGAACAAGTCCTGCACTGAATAAAACATATAAGGTTGGAGCTCCATTTAGACATAAAGTCCAAACCAAAAATGAGACTTTTAGAGGAACTTTTGGATTCCATAGATGCTTATCAGGGAAAGAAATAAAACCATCTGTGTCCAGAGCTGCATAAGAACTAGCCACTGAAAAACCTATCCCATTACCATAATCCCAAAATCTTGTATCCACAGCCACATTAGAAGCAATAATACTACCAGGGTCACCAATCACCTGCAACAAGTTAACCACCTCTTGAATTTCATTCTCATTTGGGCCTAGAAAAATGTAAATCCTAAGCACCATCTGCTGAAACCATATCTTTCACAACAACTCCCTTTTTTCTTGAAAGCTTGTATAAACCTGGAAAAGAAGCCTGTAAGGATTGATCCCCTATCCATTTGTATTCCCAAAAATAAATGCTAGCACCATCACCTAAAGTTAGTGTAGTACCAGATCGAACAAAATTCTTAGTGTTCAAGATACCATCCCACAAACTATAACACACTGATTTGTTGGTATGATTTGGGAAGAGAGCTTGATGACTCCTCCAAATTTTTGATTCACAATTCTTCTCCAAAGAGCATGTTTCTCATTACCATATCTCCAAATCCATTTGGCATGTAATGCTTTATTCATCACCGTAGTTTCTTGATTCCAACACCACCCTGATAGGTGTAGAATACACCGTATTTAATATCTAGTATTTATGCTTTCTTTGCGAGTTTTCTTGTAAATTATGTATCTTATGTGTGTTTTTGAGTTTATTAGGTGCAATGGAGTCATTTTGGAGCAAAAACACCAATTGAACTCGTTCAAATACAAGATTTCTACTTTTCATTGTGTAGAGTGACGAGAAGATGAAGACAATGCATAAAGAACTAGGTCATTCTCGAGCTCGTGATGAAGAAGTTATGAGCAAAATGAGAATTGGAAAGAAAAGGGCAAGATGGTCATTTTAGTGTGAATGCTATTGGCACCCCAATTCAAGTTAAGGGGCAGTCATTCCGTTAAGGGGTTGCCACTTTCAAAGGAGCTGCTCAAGGGAGTCACGTCATTTACTGAGGGGAAGTTAAAATTCAAATAATACTAAAGGGAACCAACCATTTTACTATGGGCACCCTCATCTTCATATTTCATTAGGATGGCTATTTGCCCCACCCAAACCCATCCCCGTGGGTACCCGCCCCGTTTGGGTAGGATTTTACCCGCATAAATGGGGATGGGTTCTGCATGTAATAATTGAAACCTTAGCTGGTATGGGGTGGGGATGGGATTCAAGGTCCCCGCCCCATACCCGCCCCGTAGCTTTCATATTATAAGGGTTTAGACTTTTATGCTAGAATTAAGTATTTAATTTTTATACTTCTACCACTTAGTTAGAGCTTTCTTTCATTTATTTTTATACTTCTACCACTTCTTTCATTTATTATATTCTTAATCGTTGTTGTATATTCATCACTTTCGTTTCTTCGTTGTGATGAGACACATTCTCTAAAAATTAAAATAGTGAAAACGATACGAGATAATGCAATGGTTAACATGGAAGAAGATAGAATGAGAAATGAAAAAGTAGCAAAACTAATAAGTCATTTCTGATTCTTTTTGTTCACTTTAAGATGAATTTAATTTTAAATTTTAGAATGCATTATTCTTATGTTATTATTTTTGTTTAAGTTTTGATCATAAATACATATATGTATTAACAGGTATTACGGATAACCCATGGAAAACCCGCCCATACGGGTATTCCCCCATACCCGCCCCGCCCCAATTCATGGGTAATGGGAGGGTATGGGTATTTTTTTACTGAACGGGCGTTGATCGGGATTGGCATACCCACTCACCATGCCCGCCCATGACCATCCCTAATTTCTGGGTTTAGGAACCATTGTTACGGTGATTGTTGGAGCCGCCGTGATGGAGCCGATGATTACGATGCTTTTCGAGTATGATGATGACGGTGATGACGAGATGGCCCATGTTGTTGTTTGTTTGTCGACGATTCAAGGAGCTGTGGTTATGCTGAGAACTGAATGGAAGGGAGGACAGGGATTGATGAAGATGTTGGCAGAAAGGAGGTGAATCGAGCAAGTCAGGGAGTTCGAGCTCGAGTGGTCTGGTCTCAGGCAGAATTCTTCAGCCAAGAAAACAGCAAAGAAGTTGGGAGAATCTCTCTGAACCGAGAAACCAGATGGAAGTCAGTGGAGGAGATAGAGAGGATTCTCGTGAAAGAAAGCCCATATAAAGGCATGTCACGGCAATGAACTGGTGGCTGCTGCCTGCCATGAGAAGATGGACTTAAGGACTGGTGGTTTGTGGTGACGAGTCAAGGTCGAGTCCGTAGAAGAAGTGATGGGATATGCTTTCTTTGCTTTAGTTGGTCTGATGATCATGTCGATGGAATACTCGATGACGGTGATCAATATGGAAACAGAGGAACTCGAGCTTGACATTCGAGATGGATAAGAACTCATTGGATGATAAGAAGGCCGAGAAGAGCTTGACGGTGATCGATAGAAGATAAGGAAGTGGTTGTGGCTGTTGGTTGACGGTGATGATCACCATTAATGGTCTGCTCTCGAACTCGTGTAAGAAACAAGAGAACGTGTGGTGGAGCCAATTTTTGCAATACTTTGCCGAGAAGTTGATGCGTTTTGGAGAAGTGAGCTCGGGAAGATGGAGTTCTTTGTTTTGAAAATGGTATTTGCTTTGGTTATCGAACAGATGGAGGTTGTGTCGTCTCCGCCATGGGAGATGATATGAATGGAAGAAGCTTGTGTTTATCTTGGAAGTAAGAAAACGAGAGATAATGAAAGAGTAGTTGCTGCCATCGGTGATCAATGGAGGAAGAAAGAATGGATCAGATGTGGTCTTGTCGCCGTGGTCATCATCATCATTTAAGAAAGTACGTTGCTACCATTGGCAAGCCGACGTAGGTAATGGAGATGATTTGCCGTGGAACGTGTTTTGGAAGTAAATGGAGGAGAGCTTGTGGTGAAGGTCGAAGAGATGCTCGAGTAGCAAAACAGTTAAGCCTCGCAATAGACGATGGTGACATCGGTGGTGATGTTGGTGAACATGGACGGTGTGGATAACATGGGCTTGTCGTCGATTGAAGATTTAATAAGTCGAAGTTGAGAATGTGGAGTTTGATATGATCTGGGACTCTAAAACTTTACCAAGAATACATGGGAGAACCTAGCTTACAAACGAAGTTCGACGTATAATTAGTTCTCGAGAAGACACGTTGGCTTACAACGAAGTATAAGCCAATCACAAGCAAATGTTCATCATATTACGAACCCCCATCCGCACATGATTAACAAAGATACGTTTCCTAATTATTCAAAATTGTGCTAACCGATCTTGCATCCTTATCAAACAAGGAATTCGCTGGGGTTTGGCGGAAGCCTATATAAGGCTTTGTTTTGAGAAGAAAAAAAGGGGAGATAACTTTGGAGAGAGGAAAAAAAACACACAGAATCATCTATTATCATATCTATTATCTCTTCTCCACTTTTGTTCTAGGGTTTACACCATGAAGTTTTTTTTCTTTCTTCTTGTTATGAACTCCTTGAATATGAGTACCTAAGTTTATTATTGGTTATGGAATAGTTGGATTTCACAAAGCATGATTCTTTGATTCAATATATTAGTTTTGTCTCATAATTATCGTTTGCAATTCTCTCCTGGAAATATTGTTTTATGATTGATTGATTGTTTTGTCAAGTTGCAAATTGGTAGAACTTCTAATCACATCTATTGCTAGTTTAGGGTTTATTATACGCAAAAGTGATATTCCTGGATACAAGTAGCATAATATGATTATAGTTTGTAGTGATATATTCTTATGATCATATGTGAATCGTAACCTTTGTTAAATTGAATTAAAGGCGCTTTCCACGTTCAATTACTTTGATTGGCCTGATTTCATAGAACTTAATGCATCTAGGGAATTAAACTTGATTAGTGCTTTTACACGTTAGGTTGTTCCTTTAGGTAGAATTCATATTCGCATCTTTTAATGTGTTTGTTGATGACATGAGGAGGTTTGCGGATATTCTTGCGATCAAGGTATTCTAGGTCTTTGATAAAAGTTGAGATTAAATATCAATTCTAGTTATTGAAAAAGCATGTTAGTGAATGAAAACGAAATCCTTAACCAATATCTCTTTTATCTTATTTGTTTGCTTATTTGTTTATTTGCTTTTATTTTATTTTAGTTTATAAAATCACAAAACTACCGTGTTATTTATAGGGAACCGAAACAATTTGACAACCTAGACCTCTCTGTGGACGATCCTTTCTTGCCCTTGCTATATTTATATTTTGAGTAGTAAGAAAGTGTAATTATATTTGTGTCGGCTGACAACCGGTCAAATTTTGGCGCCGCTGCCGGGGAGGCAGCGGTTGTTAGTTGTTTTTGGTTTCTTATTTTTGTATTTAGTTTTTGTTTTATTTTTATTTTTCATATTTTCTGGGGTTTTAACCGTAGTTTTGAGAATCTTATTTCAAGGTGCTTATTTCGATGGATGAGCATATTGCAACAATGAATACGGATTTCAACCTCAACAATCTGAAACTACCAATTCCATGGATATAATCAAAACCAATTTATCAAGTTATGACCATATTCCATGGAACCTTATGGTTTTCCTCAACAACCTTATGGCGGGGAACAACAACAAGGATGGGAGGATTCTTATGCTCTTGAACAAAAGGTCTCTAATTTTATGGATAAAGTTTCCAACTTTTTACAAGAGGAATTTCAAAAAGCTAAAGAGACTACAAACGAGCAACTCCAAGAACTTCGTGAAGGTAGACCAGTTAACCCAACTCTTATTTTTTCTTGAATCTGAAGAGCCCCACAAGAAATTCCTCATAATTCTCTCTATTTTCTTAGCAACACTCACAGGCATCTGGAATAAAGACATATAATAAACAGGAAGGGTTGCCAACACACTTCGAGTAAGGATCAATCTTTGACCTTTAGATAAATATGATCTCTTCCAACCTGACAATTTTTTGTGAAACTTCTGAACAATGTCACACCAGAGAACAGACTGCCTTGCACTTGGACTTCTCGCTTGTCTCGAATCCCCAGATAATTCATACACATCTGAGACAAAGAACACATAAAAATATCAGCACAAGCCTCTCCATTATGCATTTGTCCCAGAGACCAACTATCGTACTTTTCCTAAAAGGTAAATTTGTAGTTGATGAGAAAATGTATAAATATATATTATAAGCACGTGATTATTGCAAAACCAAGTCATAGCACAAACCACATTAGATTACAGCTAGACATGTATAGAACAGATAGGTATGATGGGAGTTTGATGCTCCTTGGTCGTTTTTTTTTTGGGGATTTTGATAAAATACATCATGTGGGATTAGTTTTCCTAAAGTACACTCGTTATATTCATAATTGCTAAAATACACCCATTATCCATAAAACTATTAAGGCCCACCATGTATACATCCAACTGAGTAGAATTATCAAAATTAATCAACGATGAAGATTTATTTGAAGCGGAATTACCTATGTACCCATAGCTAGAAAACAAAATGGTTCCGAGAAAAGCTTTTCATTTCCTCTCACCTCACTCGACTGACTCTTCCACAAAGCCTACCACAGTACCACTGCCTAACCCAACCGCTGCACCACCACCCTGCTACTAACACCATTACCTCTAGCACCTCCTCCTTCTTCTTCTACTAACAGTACACAACCATCAGTGTAACAAGAGGTTGCAGTTTTTTGGTTCGTTTCAATTCAAACTATTTTTGTTCATATGAGATGTAAATCATGGCGAGATCAAGGGTCCGTTGATTTGATTCATGTGATGGATTTATGTTCTCAAGTTGGCGACTGTGATGGTGTTTGATTATTATGAAATTGGGGAGGTGAATTCAAGCTTCTGGTGGTGATAGAAAGCTAATGGTCTTGAGTTTATTTTGTGGAGGCTCGGCAATTTCGTAGTTGACTTTACAGTATCAACGATTGGTATTTTGAGGAGATGATGTTCACTACAACACAAATGAAAAAGGGTTCTCTTACGATATGAAAATTGGGTTTAATTTGGGGTTGATATGGTCTGAAATTGAATTTAAATTGAAAATTCTCAATTGAGAAACCAGCAGCTGCAACAATGGAGATTTGGGTCAATTGATGAGAAAACATCGGGGAGAAAGGGAATTTAATTTGATGGTCTATGTTGAGAAGAATTAGGTCTTGCCGTAACTGATTTTGGTGATAATTGTTTGAGCAATGACAAACCCGGTGGTTGATGGGCTGTTGGAGTCGGGAGAAAGGTGATGTAGCTAGAGATGGAGAACGGCGTGTCTTGGTGGTGGATCGGCGTGAGGAGGATAGAGTTTAAGTTGGTTGTAACTAGGATTTGGAAGAGATTGTCGAAGTAGGAAATACCATATGGTCCTAGAAATAATATATTAGAGACATTCTAGTCAATTGACCTAGTCAATTGTCTGCATTTAGTCCTATTTGGTAATATAAATTATCATTTGGTCCTAAAAATTATAGTTTGGTCCTAGGGTGATGTCATAGATAATGTAAATGTCATCTTGTAGTGGCAAAAATACCTTTATATTATTATTTTGTCCTAGAAAATAATGGTTTGGTCATAAGGTGATGTCATATTCCTTTGTTTTTTTCTCTCTCTTAATAAAAATAAATAAATAAAACTTAAAACTTAAATATCTTTTGAACCATATGTCTAAAAATGATAAATTTTATATATTCGGAAAGCCCTTGACGATAGCTTTCCAACGAGTACCATTGTCGCTATGTTTTGAGCTTTTAAATTTTTTGCCTTATTTTTTAGCTATAAAATGAACTATTATACGAGTTCATTCTACAAAATGAACTACTTTGATGAACTATTATATTGGAATGAAGTCCATATAAAAACACGAAAAAAGCAGACTTCATTCCGGGAATGAAGTCCATATAAAACATATAAAAAACTGAAATGAAGTCCATATAAAAACTTAAAAAAAAAAAAGACTTCATTCCAAAAATGAAGTCAAACATGAAAAAAAAACAGACTTCATTCCAGAAATGAAGTCCATATAAAGCCTAAAAAAACAGACTTCATTTCTGGAACGAAGTCCATATAAAAACATTAACATCTTCATATTCATTTTCAAATGAAGTCTGTTTTTTTTCGTTCTCGAAATGAACTACTATTATATTAAAAAAAATTAAAAGCTAGAAACATGGCGACAATGGTATTCGTTGGAAAGTTTATCGTTTAGGCTTTCCAAATATATAAAATTTATTAATTTTTGACATATATTTTGAGAGATATTTAATTTTTAAATTTTTAAATATTAAGGTAACAATGAGAGTGAAATTAGTAGAAATAAAAAAAGTTAGAAAACCATTCACGTGAGTGAAAAAAAATAAGAAAGAGAAGGGATACTTTAAATATTTTAATAATTATGGACCGAATGAAAAAAGTGATTTTGAAAGGATCAAATAGACGTGGGACCACGGCGAAAGGACTAAACCATATTTTTACAGAATCTGATCAACCAGAATCTGTTCAGTCATTATCAACTCAGTTCAACTCGGGCCGAGTTGGCATTTAACGTCCATTAACCGTTTTAATGAAAAAACGGGATGGAAAAGTGAAACTGGGTATATTTTTGCAATTTAGAAAAAAACGGGCTTTGTCAAAATTCCCTTTCCTTTTCTTCTCTTCTACATGGTTCTTCAGAAACTGAAATTTTCTGATGCGAAGTACGCATTGGTACCAGTGTGCATTGAACGTGTGGGGCCACAATGACTTGACTCATCCACCTTAGTGGAAATTACTCAAAAGAGATAGAGACCAATTAAGTTTGTTCTCTTCTCATGATGAGAATCAATGTTGGATAAAAAATGAAAAGAAAGGAGAACCAACACAGAAACTTCACACTATTTTTCTTTTTAATCTCCACCATATATACAGATATATAGTAGAGCTTTACCGCATCAATCAGCTGATCCCGATTTTTTTTTTTAATCAGCCCAGCTAATCCAGATTTCGATTTACAATTCACTGTTCCCCCATATTCTGTGGGCAGATTCACTAGAATCTGTCTCGATAACCTTAAAGTTCAAGTCGTTAAATCCCAGTCTTCTTTCACTTCTTGCCGTTGTTTCTTTTACTAGTTGTATTTCTATTTGATCTTCTTACATATCCTCAGTATTTTCTCATTTGTTACTTTCTCCAACAAAGATCCAGCAGGGGGGATTATGGCTGCTTCAACAGCCCTTCAAGTTTTAGTATCACCACTTCTTGGAACTGTATATGACAGCCTCAGATCCGTTATAGAAAACGAGTTTATTCAGATTTCTGGTGTCGGTGAAGAGTTCCAGAGGCTCTCGGACATATTATTAACAGTTGAAGATGTTCTCGAAGATGCTGAGGTTAAGCAACTTAAGGAGAAGCCTATCCGTAATTGGCTGAGAAAACTCAAAGATGTTGCTTATGATGTTGAGGACTTCTTGGATGAATGTGCTATTATGGGTGTAAGAACCGCACAGGACAATCTTAAATGTAGCAGCAGATTCTACCATATTCAGGAGTTTTTGACTGGCTCTGTCCCGTCTATTCTCAGCATTGAGCCAAGTTCATCGTCCAGTCATACAATTGCAGAAAGAATTGAAAGGTTCATAGATAAATTTGATGCGATTGCCGAACAAAGGTACAAGTTTCATTTGAATCCGTATGTGGCAGTGGCAGATCCTCAATCGAGAATGAAGCAGTTGAGAGAAACTACCTCCAAATTAATCAATGAACAACAAGTTTATGGAAGGGAACAGGACGCAAAATATATCGTCAACCAATTGCTAAACCATATTAGTGAGAATGGCGCTGATCATCACAAAGGAGATGTTTTAGTCTATCCCATTGTCGGCTTGGGTGGTCTTGGGAAGACTACCCTTGCTCAAATGGTTTACCAAGACGACAAGATCAAAGAGCAGTATCAAATAAGAAGCTGGGTTTGCGTTTCGGAAAATGTCAATCCAAAAGCGCTTTTTAAAGCAATCATACAATCCTGCGGGGAGTCTGCACAAGACATTCAAAGTTTGGATTTAATTCAATCCCGCCTAGAAGATATACTAAATGGTAACAGGTTTTTGATCGTCTTAGACGATGTATGGAATGAGGATCAAGCCGAATGGGAGATTTTAAAATCTTCATTAAGAAGCGGAGCAAAAGGTAGTTCCATAATTGTTACGACCCGACTTGCAACCGTAGCATCGATAATGTCTACGGTCCCTCCGTATTATCCAGGAACTTTATCGCATGAGAATTGTTGGAATTTGTTCAAACATCGGGCTTTCGCTTCAGGTGACGAAGAAACAACCTATCCAAAACTAGAAGAGATTGGTCGAGAGATTGTGAAGAAGTGCGGAGGTATACCTTTGGCTGCAAAAGCACTTGGAGGCCTACTTCGCTTCAAAAGAGATGAAAAGCAATGGTTATTTCTGAAAAATAGTGAAATTTGGGAACTTGACGATGATGCATCGGATGCGATTTTACCTGCCCTGCGTTTAAGTTACAACAATTTACCTCCGAACTCAAAGCAATGTTTTGTTTTCTGCTCCGTGTTCCCAAAACACCATAAATTTGTTAAGGAAGAATTAATTTACTTATGGATGGCAAATGGTTTCCTTCGTTCTAAAGGAGGCATAAAGGAGCCAGAAGAGGTAGGAGATGAGATCTTCAGTGACTTATGCATGAGGTCATTCTTTCAGGACTTCGAAAAAGATGAAGAGGGGAATACTATAGTGTGTAAAATGCATGATCTTGTACACGATCTCGCTTGTTCAATTATGAGGGATGAATGCTCGGTCTTGTGGGAGGATGGTGGCAAGGGAAATGCTGTCTGGAGACCAAGCAGTTGTAGCACTGCTACACATTTGTCAATGGTTGGCAATTCGTCTGAATCATTTCTCGCCAAGACTTCACCACGCATACGTACACTTGTTCGATTGCCGGTAAATGTTCTGTTCAATGAATCAACTTCTTCTCTGGGATCCATCTTCTCATATCTGAAATGCTTACGCGTATTAGACTTGAGGAATTCGGATATAAGCGAAATCCCAGATTCAATTGGTACAATGATACACTTGAGGTATCTCAACCTTTCCTTTACTAAAATTAAGATATTACCAAATGAATACTTTTGTGGCCTAATCAACCTGCAGATTTTGAAACTAAGATCATGCTCACAACTTGCGTCTTTACCCCGAGACATGAGTAAACTAATTAATCTTAGACACCTAGACATTAAAGGGTGCTACAACTTAGCACAAATGCCACCAGGGATGGGAAAATTGAATTTTCTCAGAACGTTAAGTGTATTCATTGTTGGGACAAGGAATGGTTGTGGGATCGGAGAGTTAAAAGACCTAAACCACCTCCAAGGAAATATTATGATTAAAGGATTGGAGCAGATTGAAACTTCAGCAGATGCAAGTACTTCCAATTTAGTAAAGAAACAAAATCTGCAATCGCTTGAACTGTGTTGGAGTTGGTTCTCGGGAGCAGAAAGTGAAGAAAAAAGAGAAGAAAGGGTGTTGATGCTGATAGGAGAAGGCCTCCAGCCTCCCCAGAATTTAACCAAGTTGAGCATACAAGGATACAGAGGCGAAAATTTTCCACATTGGATCGGAGCTAAGGTTGTGTTGTGTCTTTCAAATTTGGTTGAGCTATCGATCTTCAACTGTTACAGATGTCAACATCTACCACCACTTGGCGAACTGCCACTCCTTAGGTTTCTTCAGATATATGATATGGATTCAGTGAAATGCATCAGCAACGAGTTTTATCATCACGATAATCAAGTATTTCATAGTGATCGAGTCATCTCCTCTTTTCCGTCGCTTGAAGAACTTGATATTCATGATATGCTTAATTTGGAGGATTTTTCATTACCGTCTCCTTCATCTTCAAGATCATCAGCATACCCATGCCTCCGTACTCTCAAAATCAAGAACTGCCCCAAGTTGAGATTTTTCTTCTCACTACCATCTTCTATTCAAGTATTAGATCTACAGGAAAGTCATGAAATGGTAGTTTTGAAATCATTCGAAAAGCTCCCTTCCTGTCTTTCACATCTAAAAATTACAAGATTTCCTCATTTAGTATCTTTTCCGGTAGAAGAAGAAGAAGAAGAAGAACTGGGGAGCCTGAGCAACCTCATTTATCTTCAGGTATGGGAGTGCCCGAATCTCAAGGCTCTGCCAAGGAAGTTTATCAAAAACCTCACTTCACTAACTGATTTTAAGATTGCCGGCTGTCATATGTTGACCCAGTTACCTGAAGGAATGCACAATATCAGCTCTCTCAAATTATTATGGATAGAACACTGTGGTAGTCTTATGTCTTTGAACAGGGGTCTTCAGAATCTAACAAAACTTGAAAACTTGAGGATCTGTAATTGTCCGAGAATGAAATTTTTTCCAGATGACTTCCAGAATCTCAGTTCCCTCAGTAAACTGAACCTCGAGGGATTACCAAATGTAGCAGAGTTGCCTGCATTAGTTGTAGGTGGAAGTGCGTCATCGTCACAACAGCACATCAGCACGACATTACCAACACTTAAAGAAATGACCATCAGGTATTGTTCAGGCCTGACGAGATTGCCAGAGTGGATATGTTACCTCCCATTAGTTGAAGCATTGGAGTTCTCGTACTGCAAGAACTTGCAATTCTTACCAGATGGAGGATTGCAACGACTCACTGCTCTCGATGGCTTGAGAATTAAGAACTGCCATCCAAATTTACATGGACGATGTGAGAAAGACACAGGAGAGTACTGGGATAAGATTTCCCACATCAAGCATCTGCTAATTGAAAGTGTTGAACTGCCATCCAAATATTCAGCCTGTGCCATTTTTGATGCCTACTTTGATCAATGGAACATGAACTCTGAGTTAAGGTAAACACTGGGTGTAAACAGTAAAATATGCATGTATTTCTTTGTTCCTTACTATTTGTCTTGCCAAACTTCGGCATATTTTGTCTATAAAAAACTCCCACAGGACATGCACCACTTGAAACACCATTTATATCAAACAAATATGAAACGTACAATTTGTTCTGTCACGGTAGCTAAAATAACCGGTTAGCTTCAATTTGACATAGGGGCACGGAAAAGAAAACACCCCACCTTAGGTCAAGTCCTATGAACTTGGCAAATTGCCAATTTGCAGAGACTAAATTGCTTGGTGGAGACTGCCTCCCTGCCTTCTTCGCCGATCGGCAATTATCAAGTCGTTGATGGCTAGTTTATCATCTAAACTAATTACAAATCACCTCTTCATCCCTCAAGTCTCAAACAAATTTCTTCTAACCCGCTAATTTCACATAAATATGGCTTTTGTTTCACTACCTTCTCAAACTAACAATAAATATGGCTTACTCTTTTTACACTAGATCCTAATAATGGTGTACAGCAGCAACCAGGACTCGGCTTTTGAGACAAAATCGTTTTAAAATTCAGCCAAGAAACACTGAACTATAGAAGTTGATTTTGCCATCTCGTTTCCATACAATCAATAAAGAAATGAACTAATATATTGACGTGATCATGCCAAACAATGGAGCCACAAAGAGTGATGAAACTGATCTTGATATTGTGAAATCAGCATTGCAAATGGCACGATCGAAAGTTTACAACTGGAGAATGCATCGATTGCTGAAAGTAGTGCAGCGTTCAAAAGTGAGCCATCTGCATCCAAACAGTATATGTTCTGCACCAGAGGACATACACTATCTATGTCATCAGTAACGGAAAGAGTATCTAATCAATTGAACACCATAAACGAATGCGGAACACAAATGCAAAACAAGCAAAAGCAGGCAACAAACCTCATTTTACTGCACCTTTCATTATGTTCTTACGAGTATGATTCACGTCTGAAACTTGAACAAGGCCTCCTCCAATGTAAAGATCAATCCAACAAGCAAAATCATTCACAGACATTTGATCGAACAACTTATGTGCAGTTACAGCTATACATAAGTTTACTCAACGCAACAAAAATTTCATGAATTAATTGATTAATTCCGATCAAACCTAGAAAAATAAAAGTGGGCTCTAATCAACTTCACAAACTTTTGAGCAAATTTTCAACTGGCAGGAATTTAAAGGAGCCATGAGTTAAACTGAATTCCATTCATAGTAGTTAACAACAACAAAAATAAGTAAAGAGATCTGGTTAATAACAGTATTCCTACTACTCAATGCACAGAAATTTTAAGTTCATACTACTACTGGTAAATTACATCATCATCATCATCATCATCTACCACCAAGAAATGAATTCCCTGAATTTCCTAGCAAACTCCCTCATTCTCCTCTGCTCATCTTCAGTTGCACATACAGTGCATCGAAGTACACCTGTGGTGACTAAAAAAGATACAGATACCAACACACCGACGCCTTCCCATAATTTATTCTCGATTTCAATCTCAGCTAGAAACACTTCCTTTTGAAGCTCCCTCTCATACTTATCTATTGCATCTCTTGCAATGAATTCAACCAACCATGAGAAAAATCCATCAACACTCTTTGAAAAATTAGACATCTCCAAAATCCAAATCCACAAATTTGGAACTGGAAATTTTTCAAAGTTCCAGAAAACTCTTATAAAAAGAAATTTGCTTCCAGAAGAAAACTCTTATTAAAAGAAATTTGCCACCTCATCGATCCGTCACCATATAATTCAGTACACTGTATAACTGTAATAGTGAATTTAAAAAAATGATCCGACGGCCAAGATGGATTTCTGGTGAGCTTTTCCAGTTTTTTTTTTTTTTTTTTTTCTTTTTTGTGTGCGCTAAGTCTAATAGTTTATTAACCTCGTTTGATTGGGGGCCGAAGATATTAACGGGGTGCCTTGACATTTTATTTGCACCCAAATTTTTCAAGGACGTATTAAACCGATTGTGAAAATACTATTTTACCCTTCACTAAAAATAAATCTTAAAAACTAATTAACCCTTAATCTTAAGCCCCAATTCATTTCTAGTTCTAAAAAAAAGATCACTCCCTCCCCTCTCACCCTCTCGACTCTTCTCTTCTCCTCCATTAACGACTTCAAGAAAAGAAAAGAAAAAAAAAAATCTTCACCCGAAAAATTTTGATTCTGATAAAAGGGTCGTCAATTCGACAAGCCTAAACCCTAACGATTTTTCATATGCATGTAGAGACCATAAAAAATCGTTAGGTTATATGATGATCAAGATAACGACCGTATTTCTGGTTTTCATATTTTTTACCCTAGATTAGAGTCGTTAACATAATATAGAAACCTATGACGATCCTCTATGGACGACCCTTTTTAAAGGTCAACGACCCGGGAGTGAAAAACAAACGAGTCTCTCTTGTCCCAACAATTTTCGTAGTCGTCTTGGTATAGACACACAAAATAACGACTCTTTGTGACCCAAGTTAAGAGTCGTCGGGTATATCATATTACCCCGACGATTTTTCATAACCCGGAAAAGTTGCGGAGTTTGAGTCGTCGGGGTATATCATATTATCCGACGATTTTTCATAGATTTGGAAAAGTTGCGGGTTTGAGTCGTCATTTTTGGTGTCAATACATTGGCCAATTTATAGAGTCGTTGGGGTATACATCCCTCGACATTGACGACTCTTTCTCTGTGTTGTGAGATATATCCAATCCATGGGAGAATTTAAGATAATCTTACCATCAACACAATCATCTTTGTTACTTGAACCTTCTCCAACATCATTTCCCCTACTTGAATTACTCATTTCTAAAAACCCCATATTTTCCACTAAAACCTCCTCTTCTTCTTCTCAGCTCACCAAAAAAAAATAAATTATTATTCTAAAATCTGATTTTAATCTAACATAATCTAACCACACTAATTAAATTAACTGTATTAAATTTTAATACTAATCATTCAGGAGTAGTTTAGGTATTTAGGAAAAAAAATTACTAAGGGGTGACCCAAATTAGGTTTGGGTGACCTTTTTTGTCCTCTAGTGGGAGGCCCCCAATTAATATCTTTGGTCCCCAATCAAATTAGGTTTATTAAAGCAAAAAAAGTACGAGAATTACAAGGGGCTCAAAGGCCTCCCCATAAACCAAAGGGGCAAGATTAAAACTTCAGAACAGAACACGTCCACATCCTAAAAGACCCGAATTAAAAAAACCTGGCGAGATTGGGGTATACCCAATTTTAAGGGGACCTAGTCGGTATTTTCATAAAAGGGTGATTTTATTTTAATACCCTTGAACTAATTAAATCTTAAAAATAAACTCATTTCTTAATTTCATTAACCCTAAATTAAAAAACTAAACAACTCTTAATCTTCTCTTCTTCTTCATCTGCATCTTCCATCAACCAAAGCCATATAAAACTCTTCAACTTTGATTTTCCAGAAAAAGTTGTTGACTCTACCGGCGAAAAGAAGACTATAAGTGATGTTTAAACTCAAACCCATCATTGTGTTGTGTGATTTGATTGTTATATTAGGTTAAAAACCGAAATTGTGATTTGTGTTTTTGGTCGGCAAGGTCGTAACATGCATATCTTTGCCGGCTTTTCATAACATCCATGGCGGCGATAAATTTTTTCAACAAATTACGGGGTATTTTTTTTGAAGACCTTGCCGACTAATACATTTTTCTCAACAGCCGGCAAGGTATTTTCAACAGCCGGTAGGGTATTTTCAACAGCCGACAGGTTTTTTTTTTTTTATGACCTTGCCGACTAATAAATTTTTTCTGTCGTGTCATGTGTGTTAAAAAATAAAGTCGGCATAATCTTCATTCGTCGACCTTGCCGACTTTTCATACTTTCAGAACTGAAAGTGTTGATTTTTGATTTAATTTTGAGTATTATTTCATACAACAGCTTTGCAATCCCCTTTTTAGAAGTGTTTGGTAGTGTGCTTTCATTTCCGTTCCAAAAAAAAATTTCAAAACAAATTTTTTTCATCAAAAAACTTTCCAAAGTTCAATCAAAAATTTCATTACTCAAATTCATAATTTGAAAAGTTTTAATCTAAACTCGATTAATTAACCTAATCAGATTTTTAGTGTTAATTAAACAAGGATATATTAGCCATTTAGAAAATATATGGTTAAGGGGTGACCTCTTTTACTTCAAAATGACCCTATTTTGTCTTACTGGGAATATCCCAATCTCGCCAGGTTAAAAAACTACAAACATCATTTAAAAGAAAAGAAAAGAAAAGAAAAGAAATAACTATCTACGTTTAGTACCTACTCCCCTCAGTTTTCCTCTATTATTACTAAATTTGTACGATTTATTTTTGGAAAAATGGTATGTATAATATCCGAGCAATACTGCGACTTGTGATAACAACACCCGACGGTCGGACTTATCCATCAACGATGCGTCTCGATTAATATTTCTAGATTAGGTGTAATTTTGCAGCAAAAAATAATAAACACATTGGGTGTAATTTTAATTTCCTTCCAAAGTTAAGATTTCCTTTTGTAGTTGTCAATATTTTAATTCTGATTGTATTGGGGTAATGATATAGCGATTCCATGTAACAAACACAGTGTGGAATGGATTTCCATAATTTTTAGATTTTTTGAAAATATTGGGCGCATATGATATGATCTACTTCTTTTGTTCTTTTTATTTTATTTTTCGTACAAGGGAGAAAAAACATACAAAACATTCCAGTTTCAAGTGTCTAGCTTACACAATTGCTATAATTGGTTCTTTGTGACATCTTTTTTTTTAGCAAAGAGAAGAATTCATCAAAGGAAATCACAAAAGTACAGATAAAAGGAAGAAACATAGAAGGACTTGATTCAGATTTGGATGGTTATCCCAGTAAATTTGGAACCTAATACATGTTCTTGCAGCTTTAGCTAGTCTGCTATCAGCTGCTTGATTACAAGAACAGACTGACAAGAAGCAATTAAGTTATTATCCCCCCACGGGAAATTACAAGAATCTCCTTGAGTTATCACTTTAGAGAGTCTTAACTCCTTCATCCATTGTAAAATTTTGAGAAGCACTAGAGTTTATGCCTGCAAGATGTCTCTAGCTATTCCTCGTGAGGCTATTGCCACAATAAAATTTCAGTGTGAGCATGATGAATTATAGCAAAACTAGCATTAGTAAAAGAGTTTACAATAAAAGCATCTTATTCAGTTTAAATATTTTTTCGGAGGTTTCTCTCGATGTTGAAAATCTATGGTTCCATGAGTGTTATGCAATCTTAAATTCCATATTAAATGCAAGAAATTGTAATTTTGTTGATGTTGGAAGTAGGATGGTGTAATACCCCGATATTCAGCAGTGGTTGGCTGAATTGAATATAAGTAATGGTTTGTCCTTTCCTAACACCGATGCCTGATGGGTTCACTTGACTGAGTTGTGGGAAAAACTTCTCAGTTAAGCGTACTCGGCCGGGTCTAGTCACAGGATGGGTGACCCTCGGGAAGCTACTGTTGGATAACCGCAGTAGTTCCGTTAAAAATCTCACACTGCTGGATAACCACAGATAAGCTGCAGTGTGTAAGTTGGAACAATATCGATGTTGGTTGGGATACAACTAGGGAAGGTTCGCTTGTGCTCTTGCCTATATTATACCGAGACCTTTTCAGCATAATTGGCTCTAGCGTTGGCAGAAAACTATGCCGTTAAGCGTGCTTAGGAGGGAGCAATCCAGAGATGGTGACCTCCCGGGAAGTTGTTGTTGGATGATCGCAACGATGCCCATTGAAAACCCCACACTGCCGGATAAACCGCAGTTGCTAAGTAGGGACAGTATCGGTCAATGGACATGTCATTACAAATGGTTCTTTTTTCTTTCAAAGACCATCTCACATATGGATTTCCAGATGTGTCAAAGAATAATAATTGTCATTCCGAGGATGTGGATTTTCTGCTTCAAAAAAGTTATTTTGATTGAACCAGGATCCAATCCATTATTATATATCTCTTTTCTGACTAATAAAATGGTGAAGAGCAGTTGAAATGCCAAAGCATATAATATTAGTGTAGTTTAAGTTCAAGAGGAGATGAGTATACCGTTGTTTTTTTCTTTTTGAGTGCACATATGGCAGATATTGTTCACTTGGTTAACAAATTGTCCAATTTTTGGACAAGGAGTATATTGTGAAGCATATCAAGATAAACTGTTGGATTTTATGAGGAAGCGTAGTGTGCCATAGTTTGGTCATGCCTTCTCAGACATCTGATTGTCTTGATGTTGGGTAGATGCTCGATTTTTAAAGCTCTTTGCAGATAGAAATTATTGTGAACATATAATTTTTGGATAAGGTCCATTTCAGCTTGTCTTTACTTGCAGGAAAAATTGTGATAGCGAGAAGATTGTTTACAATATTTTGTTTTAAGAGTTTTCTGAGCTCTTCAACTTTCGAAGAATTTGTGCTTTGCTCGATTAGGTCTTTGATTCTCATATTGGTGGCTGGATTGTTTAGATTCTTCATCATAGAAGAAGAATTAGTATCGGGTTCCAGTTATGTTATATACATTTATTTCTAAGCCACCTCCCACTTCCCCCACATAGAACTTCTTGATTTAATCCAATTTTTATGTTCATCCAAACCCATGAACCTGATTCTTGAGATGAATCAGAAAGAAAATCCTTGTTACGAAAGCCTATGGCTTGTGGTCCGTAGTTGTATAGCAGATGAGGAACTTGGTCAAAAAGCAGTAGCATCTTGGATTCCTTGGAAGGAACGATGTAATAATTTTTTTCAGAACAACTGCAATAATCCCCAACAAACTATTGTTAAAATCCTATCTATGGTAGGAAAACAATATACAGGAAAACCAGTGACGAAAACTAGTAGACATAACATAAATATTTTTGGATGGAGTCCTCCGCATAGGAAGCAATAACTATAAATTGTGACGCTAGTTTTGAGTATATCACTACTAAACATGATGGAATTGGTCTAATCGTTCGTAATTTTGCAGGAAAATGCAGAGAGTAAAATGCATATTCGTCAATATTGATCATGTGGAAGGAATGGATTTTTGGGAAGCAGTCAAATGGGCGAAGGAATTGAAATTGGAAAGGGTTAACTTTGAGCTTAATTCCAAGCTTGTTGTTGAGATAGTAACCAAAGGATATTTTAACACAACTTGGAGACTTAATAATTCTATTCAAGATATTATTTTATGTGTTCAACAATTTAAGCTCTGGAAATGTATGCATATTCCATAAGAGAATAATAAGGCTAAGGTTTCTAAGATTGAGAGAATTAGTAGTGAATGGTCTAATGAACCCCCAGTTTGCATACGTGCACAACTTATGAATGTATAAATAATAATAATTCTTTGACATAAAAATATTCGTCAGGTTGGGGTATACGCAAACTAATTGGGGTATATCAAAATTAAAATGGATTTAAAGGGGCGGATAGGGAGGGGTTAAAGTTACCTTATTACCCTTGACCTAAATATAATCAAACCTAGCCCCCATATCGTAAAATTATTTTAATTTAAACATAATTAACCTAAAATCTGAAAACCTCTTCCATCTTGTCCACTCCTTCATTTGCATTATTTATCTCAAAACCGTCATCTTTGATTTTTCTCAAAAATGGGTGATCAGAAGCAATCAAGTAAAAATCCAAAAGCAACTATTGATCCCAAATTTCCAAATCAACATAAAAAGGTAAGTTGAAATCCTTAAGATCAGTGAACCCAATCTTGAAATCCCTAAAGATGTCGAAAAAAGCCCATCAACAGCGAGAAAAAGAACGTAAGTGATGATCTCAACTCAATCAAATTACTCCATTATGTATTAGGATTGTTATATCAGGTTAGATTATCGAAAGTGGTGATTTTCAGGGTGTAGGTCACCATGGTTTACGTAATAAAAACTTGACGACATTTGAAATTTATTAGTGGTCGTCAAGGTCGTATGATGAAAACCATGGTGATTTTTGATGGAGTTAATAGTGGCTGGTAAATCAATACCTAGGGTCGTTATGGTAATTATCCCTTAAACATGACGACTTTTCTTAATAAATATGGTTTTCATGTTATTATTACTAGACCATGACGACCTAATGTCACAAAAACTTTGATATTTATGTTAGGGTGTAGGTCGTCATGGCTCTAAAATATAAACTTGATGACTATGTAATAACACTTATGGTCGGCACGGTCGATAAAACATGACGACTAGTACAACTTCAACTCTCTCTTATGTGTTGATAACTTATACTTATGTATTTTTTTGAATTATTTAGGTTCCAACATAAAAACAAAGGAAGAGAAAAGGTTACTCCTCCTTCAAAACCTCCTTGTGATATTATTAAAGAGGACCATGTAGCAAAATTGTTAAGCATGAGTGCAATTGGAGAATATGATGCATACTTTAGTAATTTTTGTTTCTTATATAATCGATAGATAATTTAGGATCCAAATATGCACCTCTGCATGTTATATCAAGCTACGATCACTTATATATCATAAAATTGGGAGTCTAACTAAGAAGCAACACTAAAGTTTGTCAACATGCATCAGTAATTTGTGTAAGAAGTAATAAAAATAGAGTCAAGCAGGTGGGCTTCTGAGTGATAACTATCTAGATTTTCGTTTCGACCATCGTTAAATACAACCAAGATAGTTGTTTGTCTTGGAATAATGTTGCATTTCCATATCCATTGGATTGCTCATTTCTAGCTAGATACCTGACACACTAATACCAAGGATGGTTCAGTAACTGTTAGAAGCAAATATTATCGCCTTCTTATGTATTTATGAGTTTTATAATTGAAAACGCGGGGGTACCAAAATACACCACCATTTTTTTCTTAGGCAATCTGTATGGACAAACTCAATACAACTCCGAGAGTTAAAATCAATCAAGGAATAGTATCTTAGAGTTATATATCTATCTCTTGAGATTAGAACGTTTACAGAATTGAATCCGTGAACCTAATTACAAAGTGATAACTTGGACGGTACCAAAGACCAATGTCCAAGAATCAATCAAATCGTATCCATCAAACTAGGTCAGATGTCTCTATTATGATTGATCAACGCACAACCTGTGATATTTCAATTATAAAGATAAACAATATAATGCGCAAAAAAAAAACACATACACCATAAGTTTTGTTAACGAGGAAACCATAAATGCAGAAAAACCCCGAGACATAGTCTTGACATCAAACTATATTAAGTCGCTACAGACACTAGCCTACTACCAATTAACTTGGGACTGGAATGTAGTTGAGCCCTATAAGGTATCCCACCGGTTAAGGTACATTCACTCTCTTTACACCTCTTGAATCCCAGCAGGACTCCGCGCAGTTGATTCCCTTAGATGATGTCACACCAACTAAGAGTTGCTTCAACTCAATTGGATATTTTAAGCAAAATCTACCTCCTACATATTAAGCCTATATAACTGATTTCCTGATTACTATCAAAACGTATGATCAAGGTGATGGAAATCGATAGCAATTTGACAAAAGTGTAGCTATCCCCAAAATTCAGACTTATGCATCCCGAAGTGCAGCCTAGATTATTATTCACCTCATAAGTATAAAACATGTGGAGTCACCAAAGTCTGAGATGAAGAAAATTTTGATGATTACTATCTATCTTGATCGTTGGATCAAGCTCTACAAAAAATCAAGATCAGGATACTCGAGTTATCAAGGAAAGATAACTGGACCTGGCTTCACGAATCCCAATGAAGTCTTTATAGTTGCAAAACCCTAAAAGGGTTTCTGGAGAGGACGACTCTAGATACAACTAGAACACGCCAAAAAGTAGTATCAGGATTCAAAAATCCCAGTTGCTTGGAGTTCCCCCTTTTATAGACATTCAAAGCATAGGTTGATTTAGGTTTAAGCTAAGATAGCTTTGGAACCAAGCAAACAATATCCACCGTTAGATGAATCTTTGAATCTGATTTACATAAGCAAGATATACACTTTTGTTAGGTGAGACCTTAACCGAACCGTGTACAAAGACTATGTTCAACATGGTTAGCCGAAACTAGCTGGGTTGAACTTAAAATATTAATCTTCATTTTCATGAACACATAAGACCTTGACTCTGAGTCACAAACATGTGATTAATTAAGTCTAGTGTTTATATAAAATCAATAAAATGTAAATTATTTTGAAAAAATAATTTAAACCCACTTGAAAATATAATCGACTTGATTAGTATATGTACGGGTACAAATACATAGTAATTCGTGAGTCGTTTCAGTCACAGTTCTCATACCGGTTTGGAAACTTTAAACCAAAACCGATTTCCGGAGTTCACAAAACTTTTTAGGTTTGCATACCAGTTTGCAAACTTTCCACCAAACCTAAGTTTCAGAGTTCACAAAACTTTTAAGGTTTGCGTACCGGTTTGGAAACTCAAAGACTGTCACGGGTTCTGGAGTTCACAGAACTGAATCGGTTTTCGGCCCCGTTTGTAACTCTACCGAGTTCAAGAACACATTACTCGGTTTAGCTTGCGTACCTATTAGGATACTCACCCACAGTTCCGTAACTACTGTTCAAGAATGGTTTGCATACAAGTATGCATTACCATTTACTAGTCACTAACAGAGATATATATAAAAAATATGTTAATCAGTACTAATCTGTAAGTCGATATGTATATAGCTACTACGCTACTTGTACGAATACATGTAATGCGGGTTCAGACTTATAACGGTTTCTAGTAAAACTGATACCATTGTCTTGTATTTGAATCAATAATATTTATATATTTCTCTAAATCAAAATATTCTTGAATAACACCAATGACACATATCACTGTTCTAAGCTATTTCCGAATGATAAACGATTTTGATTCCGAACAATAAATTGTCCTTAACCGAAATTCATCATGTATGAACAAATGTTCATTAAGATTAGCCATTATATTTAGAGAATTTATCAAGATAAACTTGACTCGAAATTCTTGCCTATGCATACTAGTCTAATTAGTTACGTGTCATCGTCTCAAATGATAAAAAAAGTGAATCTAACTTGAGATATAGGTGGTTCAGTCTGCACTTAACTTTTGTTGATGATGTTCTCCAAAAGTTTCGGTTGATCTTCGCCTTCAAATGGTAGAACGCAATGACGACTGCAGTAATCCTTTGTTTCTCAACTGCATTTCCATCCTAGTCCGAGAATTAACTAATTGTAGACTAGAAATCAAGATATAGTTTTGACAACAATCTTGAGATAGAAACACTTGTGAGTTCGACCGAGAAATGCTCTGACAATAATTGTATTTGTTCACAAGTTTAACGTCTTCCACTGTGCTTATATTAGTTTTTTCGTATTGTAACTTTGAGGTATAGTCAGATGTTAATTTGCATCATTTTGAACACAAGAATTGCTAGAATGTAACCGAGTCTCACAACAGTGGCCACCTTCTATATTGTTTTCTTTGTGTTCATCTTAAGAGGGTATGGGAAGATCAGTAACTCGGACATGATGATTGGTAATTCAAACATTAACGTGATCTACAAAATATGTATAGCCTATAATTGACATTAGGTTTGTTGCATTTGTTTCTTTGAAAGTAATTGCTTATATGATCTTACTATTTTGTGCTTAAATTTATGGATTGATATGTAAGGTCAAATATGTTTCAGTCAATAGTTCTCATTTATTTTTCTCCTACGATATTCTTTGTTTTTTCTCGATAATGGTGATATTTCTCAAGAAGATAAAATAATCGAGTTAAAAAAATTGCACTTAACTGCTGCAATAATATGTGTCCTGCTAATTTCCTTTATGTGATGTAGCAGTAGAAACTCTCTTTGATGTATGTGAATTTTATCTCTACATAACTGGCTCAAACTTAATGTGGATATTTCATACTTTCCCTTAATGTTGTGCAGGAGAATGCTTAGATTATATGGATTTTTCAACATGGACCAGGGAGCTAGAGCAGGCAGAAGTTCTAATTTTGCTTAAATATTTAGAGTGGATCCTTCATATGCATTTATCTCATATCATCATAAAATGGGATAACGAGGGGGTATAGACGCTATGAATTTCTACGTTTAGCACCGTTAAAAGGAGTTGCATCTTTATAGGAGTGTAAAACTTTATCTATTTCAGTCTTGGTTAATTAATGGTTGTATGTAAAACTGCTGATTGAATTGCTAAGAAGTGGTTTCAATAGATAAGTGCAATAAGTATCATCAAACTGGTCATTCTTCGGATGACTGTCGCAAGTTTAATGGTCTTATTAGAGAAACTCATGTTCAATATGAATCACAAGATACCGAACCATTGGATGATGAAGAATGTGATGAAGTTGAATATCCTGATTTACATGAA
>JAJJWW010008873.1:0-96210 GCA_023531295.1 Papaver armeniacum
AAATGTTACAAAAAAAGCATACTTTATTTAATTTGAAATCTAAATACATTTTATTTTCATGGATTTACCTTTCTCTTAACTTCTTTTCAACATGGGCGTGTGTCAAAGCACTCATTCTCACTTTATTCTTTGGCTCACAAGTGTCATGGGGACCATTTCACTTCACTTCTTTTATTGATGTAAGTGATCATGAGACTTACTTCTAACTGATTTGGCCTCTTAATTTCTTAATTTTCTCAAAAACAAAATCAGCCTTATTAAAAGAATGAGGGAGTATTATGTACTATTACGGGCATAATTTGAAATGTTCCTGCTGGAGAGGTCAGAATATGGTATAAATTAAATGGCAAACCTTGAATTAAGGGCACTCAAAGAGGAAAGAATAACTGATCCAACAAGCAGTGATAATACTAATTTTTATAAGGCAGCGCTTAATCTTCTCTTGGTGACAGGCATTATGATCTCTGTAAATTTCCTTTGAGTTCTGACACGTGATACACGATACCCACATCTGATTTTCTACCTCGAAGCATCTCGAGTCCGTACACGTGTCCTGACATCTCTTCCACCCAGGAATACCTCTGCTTCTCTGGACGGAAGCATTCTCTCGTTGGGACCCACTTACTATCGTGTACTCTTCCATCTAAATTCAGGGTACCATTTCCTTTTAATGTATTCATGCTTGTCATAAGGTGTAGGTCTTGAGTAAGTCCTCACCCCACTCGCCTCTCTCTCATGCTCATTAGCCTCATGTTTTAAGCATGAAAGGGAGGGCCTTAATGTTCTTGCACTTACTCGCTTCCTGGGCGCCATTACATCTCCATGTTTATGTAGGGTCTTAGAGTAGGTTCTTACACTTTACAGCATAAAAGAAAAATATCTGAGAGGTCCCTACATCCCCACTGCCTCTCTTCCGTATGTTCATTACACATCTCACAGGTGTAGGGTCTAGAGTAGCTCATGACTGAGTTGGCGTGTAGGGGTCTGAGTATGTCCCTACATCCCCACTACTCTTCTTCCTATGCTCCTATTCCCAGATCTCCATGTGCGTAGGCCCCGTGCAAGTCCTTACATTCTGTTATTTTCCCACTGCAGCACTTTATATTTCTGTATCTACATTATCTCAATCAATCGCTTACGTATCCTAGGAAGCAGCAGCTTCATATATTTCACCAAATTATGATATCTTCTTCACTCATTATCAAAGCCTTTTACAGTACGTGATCACCTCCCATCTTTTAGCCATGAGATTCCCATACCTTACTCGTGTGCCTGCCTGGAGTATGTGTATATATGAGATGTAATCTCACTTTATTATTTTCCATACTCTTTCCTACTAATCACTTATTTAGGTGTTGTTCAAACCTCTCTTTGTATGTCATCTCTCCCGGCTCTTCACGACGCCGTCTCTCCTGCTTCAAGTACAACCTCTATCAAAATTTCTATCATTTCCTTGTTAATAACCCATACACATCCACCAATGGCCTCCCTCCAAGTGGGATACTGCAATGGACTCACATCAACTACATGTATAACCCACTTCGAGGCTTTACTTCACCTTGATTCTCGCACAGTGGGCTACTCTCATGTGCAAAGCAACCGCCCAGAGGACCTGAATGGGATGCGTCTTCCTAGCCTTTTAGAGGGTAATCTTTATGGAGCACAGATTCGCTTCCACACAAAGTCCTCATGACGCACCTGATCGATATGTCGATTCCACATCTAGCTTGTGTAACCACTATGCGCCTCAAAATTCTTGGTATCCGCCTCTATCGGAGTCCCCAATCGCCATGTCTATTTATGATGGGAGACTCACCGCCTTGCACGACACATCAGTTATGCGCGCATGCATACGTAGATCACCCACTCCTGGGTGTATGAGGTGATATTTACCTCGGCTTTTTGAAAGCGAAAAGCTCCGAGGACTTGGCTTCCTCTCCGTTCATCTCTATATAGACCTCCATATTCTGCTTTATTTTCCTCATCCCATTCCTCTTTCATTCTTATCTTCCTCGTGTTTCTTAATTTAATATAACATGATGATTCATTCCACAAAGCTGAGTGATTCCATGAAAGAATAACTAACTTAATCATAGAACGGATGCCGCTCCGATGAAGACATGGCATCACTGTAAATGTCTCCTAAAGTGGTAGGTACTTACTCCTGTGAAATCCTGGGAAAGGTTTAGCCACAATGCAAGAACGCTGAGAACGTGAGGCTGGAATGGAAGCCACTGAAGGCGATGACCACTGATCAAGGGCTCACCATGTCGCCGTGCTCTTCATCCCCAAGCACTGCCACTGATGCCTTGGCTCTAGCACGTGAGCCTTCAACTCCTTTCCTTCTCGATGTGCTGTTTGAGGGCACTCGCACTCGGCCGCCGCCGGGGTGATCATGCACTTCCAATGCGAGTCTTCTGGCACATCCACATATCCTCCCACAAGGCCAAATGGGGATCGTGTGCCTTGGAACCTTCTGGGGCCGATTTTAGATGAGATTGGGGCAGTAACCGCTAAGCTTCAAGTAGTGGCAATGCGCAATCTATGGATCTTCTACGTGTGGTTCTTTCAATGGGTGGAAAGGGGTTCACACTCAGTTGTCGGGGTAGGCCATCTAACCTCGGAAGACGCCGTGGCTTATCTTGGCCTCCTATGCTGTAATGCCTTAATAAAAATGTATTGGAATCTCGAATATCAAGAGAAAAATGTGCAGAGGCTTCACAGTTTAGAGATATTGCCTTCAAGACATGTCTCTCGTGCCCGCAGAGACTAATGTGGTCTGGCACAGTGACTTGTAGTGACACGAGTTGCCCGTAAGTCCCCCCGACCTACCGTCTCTTGGCCTTACTATGGCGGTTGACTCTACCAAGCATGAGCCTAAAAAGGTGGCGATCAGGCTTTGCTACCCTTCATCTTTCTTAGGCGGTGTAAAGGATAACATCAAAGCATTTAACCTACAGTAATGGCAAATAGTTGATGGTCACAAAGTCCTTTTCCTACCTGCCTGGGAGGGCTGGGGGTACTGCCGATCTCAAGCACCTTAGCCTATGACTCCATGGGTAAACCATCCTGACGGCCACCACAGAGAAGGCCGTAAAGGGCCTTCTGCATACATGGGAACACTTCCGGAATTATCTTCCTTCCCAAACCTTCGCACTCGCCAGAAATCGGTTCATCGTGGCCGTGAACACTACTCGCGCCCGCTCGCTCACGGTATATCATCTTACCCACGCCTTGCTCTATAAAGGTTCTCTAAATTTCCTATCACTCCTACAATATGCTATGGATCAGCCTTCTTTGAGGAACGCACTCTTTTATCATATCTGACGGCCATGGTTTTCCTTAATGACGCTTTCCTCTACTTCTCCATGATCAAGAGGGTAATAGGACTCTGTCGGTGTCGACTCCCTTTGGCTGGGACTTTGCTCTGGTGACTCCTCGCAATAGATCCATTTAGCAATGGAAAATTTTTGTATTTCTATCTTATAATATCTATCGGTGTTGCTCACAAAGGGTTTTCAATAAGGTGTTTATTTCACGTACTTCTTCCATTTAGTGATGATGATATATTTGTAGCTAGGGTGCTTTCACCAGCTTTGTTTTGGTGGATGGGCGCTTGTCCAGTGAAATAGAGTTTCCCTCTGAGGCTAATGTGCCTTATAGTCGTGGTTCCTGTCAGCAATTCACCATGCAAGAAGCAAGTATCACAGATCTGTTCTTGAGGATGATTAACTTGTAGTCTTCAGCGATTAGAGAAGTAAATGCACCTCCACTTCCCAACAATCTAGCCGTATTGCTGGAATCGCTCTATTGTCGCCATGGATATTTGCAATTTGAGCAATCTTATAGGTGTAGCTATCCCTGGCTGTAAATTCAATCTTATCTGCTCATAAGAGTGCGATGATGAGGCTCAAGACGAGGTCCTTTGGCTGTCTATAGAGGTACCCTTTCCTTTTCACCCCCACTATAATCTTAACTGTTATTTTCAACACTTTACTCAGATAAGCTCTAGTTCAATTACTACTACAATCTGTCGCGTGACTTGCTACTTCCCCACTGCTGTTCCGACTCTGCAAGGGTACCTTCTCACTATGCCTTGTCCCCATGGTACCTCATTACCATATTCCTCCTCCTCCGCTGCATTTTATTTATTTTGTTCTGTAATATATAAGTAAGATTTTTTCTACCATAAAAGCATTTCTTTCGCTCCTGTGCTTAGTCTATGAGCCCCTCCTCCAGCTCCAGTCGCCTCAGCCGTTCTCAGCCATCCTCGCTACGCCTTGTATCAGCCTCTGCTCATCTTACCTTCATATACATTAGTGTTTGGCCATCCTTAACTCCTCTCTCCCTTTTATGGAAGGGAAAGGGCGGCCGTCAGATTTCAAACACTGCTCCATTCCAATGACCTTAAATGCATCAAGTCAGCGGCTTGAAGTAGGGTCCTCGCCTCTTCATGGGTCTGGTCACAGTGGGTTCTGTGTCTACCTTCTATTGACTTGAACTCAAATGCACTCCCACTTGGGTAAGAGATTAAGTAGGGATCTTTGCTAACGGGAGGGGAAAGCGCCGTTTACGGCCTTCGCTGCTTGCAACTATGGTGGATCACAGCCTGCATCGTAAGGACTGCACTGAGAGATACTGAATGGAAAGCTTCATTCTTCCTTGGGGATGTTTGGGTGAGCTCACAATGTATTTATTAGATGGAGTATTTGGACGGAGGAGCGAGGACGGCGCCAAGCACTTTACTTAATCGCTAAGCGCTTGATATTGACATTAGACAGGCCTGCAGGTTTGGGCTTAACTAAATGGTTAAGTGGATAAGCCAATCGCACTCGAAAGCAGTACTCAGCAATCACGCATGGAGCTTATGATTGAAGAGGTCGCTCTGATTCGGGAGAACATGAAGCCTGCCTAATTGCCTCAGGCCCAGGAAAGATCCGGCCCAATTCCTGCAAAACTTTCAATGTAGATTATTTACTTCTAGAATAATGCTTAATGAGGCTACTTCAACTTCTCAGGACTGGAAATGTCATTGAGTGAGCTTGAGTCACTCTGAAGATGGGTTGTATTGTAGCTCTATGACAGAAGGTCACCCTGGGATGTAAGATGGGGGTGAGTTGTTTTATTTACATATAGTATGTCAATAGTGGGCTGCACTGCATTTTCCTAGATTTTCATTATCCCCTTCCCCTTTTAGGATCATGGAAGGTAAGTGTACTTATAATGTTGTGCTAAGACATGTGTCCATTTAACCTCTGTGTGTTTTTCATCTGGGGCAATCTTTCTTTGTATGATTCAACACACAAGATTTTTTTTTGAAATTCTGTGGGTAGTCCTCTTGGGAATGTGCTATCCCTTGTATAAAACTAAATTTTGTGTATATTAATCTATACTTCACCAAAGATTCTCAGATTTGTTTTGTAATAAACGATATTTACCGGAGCGCATGGCATATGCAACATGTTACTTGGCAGGGCCGCACTTGGTCTGGCACGTGGCTCACGAGGTGAAGATCATTTTTGCCATAGCAGCACCAGCCATGAGATTGATGGTAGGTCATGCTTGAAGCCCAAAGTCTACCTTTGTCACGTGAATCGCTGGTTCTCATTGACTTGGAAGAATAACGATCGCTTGGGTAAAATCTTAACGGTCTACTTTTTTATGCAGAGTGGTATCATATGATTCCATCAAAGATGACGGTTTTTTTACTTGATGGTTGAACTAATGGCATCCATAGTTCATAGACACATTTCCATCCATCACTTTGAGGAAAGAGCTCCGCCACCTACTTGTATGCTGGGGCTGCCTACTTAAAGTTTTTATGTACATTTGACACCAACATGCTCTCTTTCTTAGCCTTGATTTTTTTTTCATATGGCTACTTCATAAATTTGAAACGAAAGATTTTAAAGCAAGCATGTTCATTAATATAGATGTTCTGGAGCATGGGATCAGGCATTGGTCACTCATACACTAGAGACGTAGTGTCTTCCTTCTTTCCGAGGACACCAGTTTGGGCTACTCCATTGGACAGGGTGGCCTCCTCTGCTGTATGGGGCCGCATACCTGGTAGTCCTGCCGACCGCCGGCGCATGACGCGGTCATGTTCGCCACCAACCTACATTACAGTGAGATGACATTTTGTTGCCGCTGTTATGCATCAGCTTCCGGTCACCGGTGGTCGGCGATAAATCATCCGCTGTTTCATTCGCACGAGATTGACACGCTGAGCACCGCTGGAAAAGTGGTCGTCTTCTCCTAACTTAATAATTGTCATTCTATTTATGTGTGGCTTGTCTCGAGGATCTTCCCCACGCTAAGAGTCGGGCAGGTCTGCACAACGTATCACTACTTGCCTTCTAAGGAAACTTATGTTGGGCATCTCTCCCATTACTTATGGATAATCACTTTGCCTGCGGGCAATCACACTATTCTAGGTGTGTACCAAATTGCTCTAGGCTTAGTTGGGAAGCGAGCCACATCACCTACAAGATTTGATCGCTCTTTCTCTTTTGATACGGGCGAAGCCACACCGACCCATGTATCTTTTTGTGCTTGGCTTTATTTGTCAGCAAACAAGGTTATTATATCTCCTCGCCTCCTTGATGTGCAAAGTGATTGAGAGGTAAGTAAGATAATATGCTGTAACATTTCAGGCCCAAAAAGATTTTATTTATGATGGGTAAAATTAACTTTATATATAAAAAGTCTTAGCTACATTCCATTGACTTTACTTTTTCAATAGCTCACTACTCTCTCTTTGATCTTGCTTCCATCAAGGCGTCTGAGCTTGTAATACCTTCCACTCTCCATCATTTCTTTCGGATAATAAGGTCCTTCCTAATTAGAGCAAATTTTCTCTGCGCCTCCTAATACGGTACATGGGCATGCAGCAGCGCACAAGTCTCCTACTTCAACTCTATGATGACCTTTACAGGCTGCACCTTGCTGTGTGATCACGACATGTTGCCGTACAGATTCTCCCTGTCACGACAGCCACAATACAACCCAGTGCCACAAATCACTTATTCCCATCAATGCCCATGCCTACTGCAAAGCTTCACATCAGATAGAAGTTTACCAACACTTCTGGGTAGGGAAGAAGAATACTTGCTACATATACTAGACTGAGAGGGTGACGCCTGCTGAGCTCTTTTTATAATGCTGGGTGGAAATGAAGTACATGGTTCACATATTCATAGACGCTTTTGTTGGGTTGGAGTGTTTCACATCAGAGGATCCTGAGGGAACTGCCGGTTAGTTGCCCTCACTGTCCATTCCCTTTTCAGTAGTAAGTGGTTGAGGTCTGTGTCGGTGTGAAATTATGCAATAGTTTCCGCTGATTTCAAGTATTGTAAGAAGGGAGTGCCGCTGGTTCTAATATGGGAGGTATATTGGCATGCCTAAACATAATGATGTTCAAGTAAAAGGTTACGATAAAATGGCTTCCGAGCAGGGTCTAAAGGGACTGCCCACCACTTTGTGACACTTCCGAGTCATGATATACTCTAAGGTCAGTTTGATGACTTAGCGAATTGACCAATGATGTCTAAACCTCACCGTGGAAAGCAAGCCATGGCAGACAATGGGTAGAGGCATGTGAAAGGTGGAATGAGGTTCTGGGTATTGCACGCTACAATACCAATATATTCCCACGATTAAGGCTCCTGGTGGTTATTAAGAGAGACGTGACTACAGAAATGTACAACAATTTGCCTTCTTGATGCTTCACCACAAGGAGATATTTCTCATTGCACTTAAAGACTCTGCAGACCAAGCATCTTTAGGGAGTATGCTGATTGAAATCATGATTAACAATCTCCTCTCACTACAGGCAAGAATCGCTTTGGATTTCTTTTCTAATTTGGCTTTGCTCCATTCTCTTAGCAAAGATGTTTAATAAGATAATCCACATATATGGTGTTCCCTCTAATCCCCACTGGGACTAATAACTACACAAACTTGATATTGGGGTACGCTGGCATCTCATATGTCTCTGCAACTTTTGTCAGTCATGCATTATATCTCGGCCATTGTAAACAAATTCCTGGCCTGGATCTCGCCTGCAGAGTTAATAATTATAGAGCAGGGCCCGGCACGTGAGCCTGGGTGAATCTCTTGAAGTTTGGCTCACTTTCCACTGCCTTGTGGCTTGTATAATGCACTGACGAATGAAGTACAAATTCACTTCCTAAAGTGTATAGGTCTTTAGCTCTTCCATGTAAGTACGTCTCCGTGCTCTGACTCTTGGTGGGGATTGTTTCACTAATCATTTCGCTTCTATATAAGGGGAGGTGTCCTCCACCTAAGTTGAGGGTCTTCCTCGAATAATAAGATAGTCTTCTTCATCCCCATCTACTAACTGAGACCGAAGCCAATGTGAGCCAAAGAGTGGCCAAAGATGCTCATAGAGGTCGAGGTTTTTGCCGAATGGAGATATGGGAAAATGGCTGTTGAACTACTTGAGTTTCTTTCTCTCATATGGCTAGAGTTGGCCTGACATGGAGACTCCCTTCATCCGATTAACCAAGAGCTAATCCCTACTACTCAAGGCTTCTGGAGATTCATCAAGATTCTGGGCTTAGCCGCTTAGTAAAACCTCAATGAGGAAGCTTCACATCGCCGCTGTTAGTACAGAGCAACTAATTTGGCAACGAGTGAGGTGCTCTTTCCTTTTTAACATGAACATGCACTGCGCCATGCGCTCCTGTGACACTAACCATCAAAGAAACATTTACAAGGCTTCTTTCCTGCTTCTATGGCTTATCTCCTGTGCCATCATGAAGTTCAACAGGTTGCCGGATCTCGAAGGCTTCTAAGAAATCGCGATTGCTTGGTCCCTTCTACCATGTGGCTGCTGGGATAACGAATTCCAGAGTCGAGGCTTCATCGGCTACTTCACATTTTGGAATGCAAGTGCAGTAGTTAGTGTCACCAGTTGGTCACGTAATGAGCATATGTTTAATGTAAGCAAGAGGTACTGCTCTAATTTTGAAGTCACGACACAATGGGAGGTATGTTTCAACACCGCAGACTGAATGTTTCGAGGAGCCTCTGCACTGATATACAGAGACAGGCCAAACATGTCTCGTATAAGAGAGTTAATCAGATGTCCATTCGCAGGTATAAGTGCAAAGGTTTCTTTGATTACGTGGGCCTTGACGATGTGGGGCTTGTTATATAGTAACGCTTGATGCAATTTAAAGCCTCATAAGGGTCTCATGGAATTGAAGCATCTTTCTCTGAGAATGCGTGGGCGCCCATGTAATGGGGGTGTCCTGATTTAATTTTCAATATGTGTGATTCGCCCAATTAGGTGTCAATTTCGCTGAGCTGCTGGGCTGGCCATTGTAAGTATTGCTTGAGCTTGTCCTTATCCATCTCGAAGGGCCTTTACCCATATTTGAATCCAAAATTTTCCAGAGGCTACCCCAAAAATACATTTGTATGTGATTTTACTTTGCTGTATTCTTTGGATTCAGTATAACATTTTATGCAAGTTAGGAGAAGTGATCCTTCAAGTATCTTTAAATTAATATGTCATCATGTATATTTCCCATTATGATGAGCAGATCAGTGAAAGATAAATGTCATTGCTGCGCCGTATGTAGCCCCCTGCTTTTGTGACCAAAGCGGGGCATGATGTGCATGATAATAGAAGGTTGGCCAGCAGGTGTAGAGAATGGGCCATTTCTCTCAGACTGATTCCTTCATTTGACCAAGAGACCACTCACGTATCCATGAACGAGCGTAAGTCATCATCTCCATTTGAACCAACCAATACGTCAAATGAGGGGGTATTGGGAATTCATCTTTGGGGCGCCGGTTCAGACTGGAATCTGTCACAGCAGTCGCTAACGCCCATTCTTCTTCCTGATCGCATAAATGTTAGCCAACCATGTAGACGCGCGCGTATAGGGCTTGATAGCATCCAGCATGAATAATATCTAGTTATCTCTTCTTTTAATTTATTTCCTGGTGTCGTGGGTGGAAACTGCTCTGAAACAGGCTTTACCCACTTTTACAGTAGACATTGAGCCATGATATACGCTTCAGCCTGGATTCGTGACTCCAGATATCATAAGACTTGGGCGAAAAGATATCAAATTCTCTTAATAAATATTCTAATGCTTTTCTGTGGTGAGGGAATTTACTTGTGCAACTTAGGTAAACTGTCGCAGTTTATATGAATTGTCTCGTGGGCCTGTTGCTTTTAGGTTCTGCCTGGGAATAATGCTCAGATTTTGATAGGTCATCACACTTGACTTGTGTGTCAGGTTTTCTTCCATATTGACTTCAATGCTATTGGTGGTGCCTCTCGTGATTGCCATAAGGAGTAAATATGACGTACCATCCAGCACTTCCTCTTAAACCTTGAGGCCCGGTAATATTGCCCGCCAGGTTTTTCTGATTATTAGATGCTGTCCCTTCCCGATAAGTGGCTTCCTAACTGGGACAGAGTGAATAGATGGAGTAATACTTATTAGGTCTACCTGGCGTCAGCATGGTAATGCGCTTCACATGCGGTGCTTCTCCGTATGAAATGGATTTTCTCGCCGCGAGATGCGCTTTTGTTTGCCTTTAAGATGAACTTGACGTGATTAAGTGGGATACGTGGAAGGGAGCACCCATGCTTGTGAGCCGCGGTCGCCCTAACAACATGTGATGTGACCGTTTAATATCTGATGTGGAATGGTTTGAGACTTCAAGAGGTCCTCGCTGACACTCTAGGTTAATGGTATCAGGTGGTGGTGACTGACTGGGTGAACCTCCAACCTCGATTCTGCCGAGACTTACCGAGCCCATGCGTCTGTAAATGAAGTGGGACCAAGTCTAAGGAAGCCCCAAAGGTTTCATTAGACAGCACGCTTGGGGTTGACTTCTTCGAGAAGGATGGGGCAGAGGTGCGGTTCACAGGATTACAACCCACACTATCATCATCCTCTCGAAATGCATTTACATTAGGGCAAAGTTGATATCGCTTACTGGCAAAAGGCTATATATTTTCAAGAAATGCAATACGGAATGAATCGCCGCTGATCTGGACGCGAGGCTTGTGTGAAGCTTAGGAATCGAGAGTCGAAATAGTGGTTTCTTTGCCTTACTCGGCAAAGATGTTGCATTTCCGTGTTGTCTGCTGATTCATGCTGCAACTTCGCCAGATGTCACATACCACACTGGCGCTGAACACTTCCATGTTCATCTCGACTTCAGCCAATCAGACGCCTCCAGCTTTTGTAATGCGGGCTAATGTAAAACATTGCCGCTTGGGTGAGATGCGACCTGATTTATCTCGGATCTTTTTGTTTGTTCCTCGTGATCGACGCACCTTCTTCTGCGCGCTATGGAAAACTCCATCGAATGTGCGATTCTTCGGGATGTCTGACTTTATAAAGGAAATAGTGCAGAATTCTTTTTTCTGCTGGTCAGTGTCTCTGCTGATCTTTGGGGTGCCTGTGTAGCTTGATATCACTGTCATGGATCTTACTAATTCTTGAGCAGCCAAGAACCATGTCAAAAGAATGTGGTACCTGTGAGGTTCCTTCTATCGTTGAGTTTATACGTCGTTTACTGCACAGTTTTCTGGGTTGTCTTTTTGAATGGTCGACGCTGCTAATACTCTATCCTGAGCAGGAATTACCAAGAGGCTAAGCTTATTTTCACACCATCTCTTCATGGTGCCACCATTTCCATGATAGGATTCTTCTAAGCTCAGCAAAATTTTCATGCTACTACTTCTACATCATTGTGGTCTCAGAGGTAAGGCAAAGAATGCAAGATGTTGATCACCTCCTTCTCCTCGATGATACTGTTAATTCCTAAATATTCTGATCAAGCGCTTTGACAACATGTTTTTCACCACGCGAATGATTCTGTAATAAGTCCTAGATTGAAATTCTACCGGCTTGAGTAAAATTCTTGTATAAGAGTTGCTGACTGGTCCTATGTCTCAATGCTACTTTGGGGAAGAGTGATAACCAAGTGAATGCATCTCTGAGAGACTTTCCGAACTCTTAAAGGCACAGCTTGTCCCACAAAGGTTCATTTAACATCATGGTAAAGGTGTAAGTGTTCTGAATGTATCGCTCATCTCACGTAATAAAGTAAACTTGGAGTTTGGAGACATAGAGGCAGAATGGGCGGGCCACCACATCATGAGGTTTACTGAACCAGGAACGACTTGGACAAATGCTTCAATCCATACTTGCCTCATGTATTCGCCATCTTAACGGTATCTATCGTGAAATTTATTTCTATAGAATCTGGGGGGATGGTTCCGGGGTGTGGAGGGTATGGCATCATGGGGTAAGGAGAGATGTGCTCTGGCTTAGTCTCTGGATGGGCATGTATGTTCTGGTTCATCTCTTCTAAGGGCCCACTATCATGAGCTATCGGTGTAAGTGTAGTGACATACTTGCCAGCCTTTGACATGCTGCCCATATCTTAAAGAAGCAATGCTTACTGAGTTTAGTAAGCGGCTCTTCGTCTCAGGCAAGAGGGGATGCCGCCTGCATCCGTAGGAGAAGGGGGCCGCACCAGGAAGCATAATGACAATGGTGGATTTGAGTTTCAGTGAGAGTCGCCAATGTATAAATATGGTATAAATTAAATGGGTAAACTCCCTTGACTCATACTCAAAGAGGAAAGAATAACTCCGATCCATAAGTAGTAATGTTACTTAATTTCTTACACATAGTATTAATTTCTCTTCTTAAGAGAGATGGTATTTATATCCCTCCTAAACTTCCTTTAGAGTGCCCTGGGGACATCGATACTGCACACAATCTTGACTTCTTTCTCTCTAATTACATCTCGAGTCTCAGAGCAGGTCCTTTATGCATCCCTCCAACACCAGAACACCTCCCGCCTGACTCCACATCGCTGGGACCTACTACCACTCAGACTTCCATCCAACGAGTGGGCAACCTTACTCTTTAATATTTATTCATGCTTGTCAAGGTGAGGTCTGGAGGGAGCCCTGCACTCCTATCGCCTCTTCCTCTGCATGCCCATTGCCAGATTCATGTTTTCTTCATGAGGTGTGGTCTCGAGCAAGTCCCACCCCATCGCCTATGCCTGGCCTACATCTCTATGTTTATGTAGGGTCTTAGAGTAGGCTCCTGGCATTGTTAAGGTGTAGGGTCTTAGAGTAGGTCCTGCATCTCACGCTCAGCTCCTAAGTGCCCATTATAGATCTCCCGCTTATGGCCCAGAGAGGTTTACTTTGTTAAGGGTGTAGGGGTCTTGGCAGGTCCACATCCCCATCACTTCTTCTTTCCATGTTCATATTCTCTTGATTCCATGTTTGTGTAGGGTCTGTGTCTCCCAGCACTTTTTGTTATTTCTCCCCCTACTCATACTTTGATATTTTCTTGGGTATCTACAGAGGCCTTCTTAATCTTCTTAATGCTTTGTGCTTCATATTTTGATTTATAACATGTAAAGAGCACTTCTATGCATGTGAAATCTCTTGATCTTAGCTTTTCTTCCAAATTTGATGTTTTATTATTTTTTTCTTTTTCTTTTTTCTTTCATTTCTTCATGTACCAAGTTCCTTTTTTATAAGTCCTACTTGTATGCACTTAAGTCTGGCCATAATAGTATGAGCATCAAATTGTCGTATTATTTGGAGTTAGAGCGTACACCATTTCACTGTCGATCTTAGCATTACACTTAGTGGTTTGTGTGGAGTTAATACCAGGCCAAAAAAGTCACTGTGTGGATTTTTCTCTCACAAAGCTGGGAAATCACTTCTTCCTACATCCTGAGTAACTAACCCCGCATTTGACCGGGCCCCCAGAGTCACACCACTTTGCACTTGCCTCCACCCGGGAGGGATTGGATTTCAAATTTCAAAATCGATTGAGGAGAATTGTATGATGTAGAGAGTGTATGAGAAACCACTGGACAGTAGTAGATTTAGCCCCATTGTAGCAACTCATAGTATAGCAGACTAGATGGACTTATATCCATGGGGTCGAGGGTCCTGTGAAGGTCAAGTTGTCTCGTATTTTACATGTAGTTCATCACATGCAATACGATCTTCAAAGGTCGATTTAGTCTAAGTTAATTGCCTCGTTAAAACTTCGTCGTCAGAAACCCAAAGGGACAAAACCCTAACTAAAGAAAAAGAGTACAATATTACGTAAACGTAGAAACATAGTTAGACTTGAATATGTTGCGCCATTAAAACCTTGACAAGGAAAACCTAATGGGATAAAACCTCGATTGAAGGGAAAAGAGTACAACCAGACAGATGCAAGTAAAGGTAATCCAGCTGCAGATGATCACTTTGCTTCGTTGAAGTTGACTAGTTGTTTCACTACTTCTAAGGCGTAAAAATCCTCGTGGAAAAATAATAGCCTTAGCTGGAAATTACATTCCGGTGTTTGTTGTTGTCTCATTAAAAACCTTGCCGAGTAACAAAACCATGTGGAAAAAGTAACCTCGATGAAGGAAAAGAGTTCAACACACCATTAGATGCTCCTCTGATGTCGTGACAATTTGTTAGTCTAATGCAAACAGAGGAGTTTATCACACTTTACTTTTTGGTGACTTGAAAGTTTATAAGACCATGTTGTTGATTCTAGAAGTTACGATGCTTAATGTATTATCGCGTTTCATTTCATTGATTCGTATTTTCGAGAATATCAATGCGTTCTTTATGTCTTCAATGTTCAACATAATTGATGCCTTTTAGTGTTGTCTCGCTAAAAACCTTGTCGAGTAACAAAACCCTTTGGGAAAACTATTCTCGATCAAGGAAAAAGTGTACAACACGACTTCAATTCGAGGTAAAATATGTCGACATCATATCCTTAGATCCTCCCCCGATGTCGCATCTCCCCTGATTACTTTCGAGTTTTTCGAGCCAGTTCCTTTAGTCATGTACTTTTCAAACCGAATATCGTGAATGACTTAGAAATAGTCTACCATATCTCCACAGATTACTTTCGTTGGAGAAGATATTATTTTTCCTTCATAATCAACAACCTTTGGATTGTAGCCTTTATTTTATGTCTTTGCAAGGATAAAACAAACTCATGTCAATGGTTACTTTTAAGTATATGATTATGTTCATTATACCATTCCAATGATGTTGCGTTGGCGCTAAGCTATATATAGCTAACAAGTTCCTGAGGATGTAAAATTTAATCGAGTATATTACTATACTAAGTACAAAATGTGTCTATTATACTTAGATATGGGAATTTCATCTCCCAACACATCTTCGTCATCTTCATTTAGATTTAAATGGTCACTTAATTACATTTGAACCTCGATACTAATCATGGGAGTGCTATCGATGCATGTCTTTGTTAAATTGTCTGACAACTTTAGACAAATACAAACGGTGGAATAATATACCACAAGCTCAAGATTCGGTCGAGCTTTTCCCAGACTTTTCATCTCAAATTCGGATTTCAAATAGCTTTTAAGGTCTCTTATTACATCAAGGGTACGCATCATGTCCTGGGGATCATCGACATATGATAGCTACAATTCCAAATTAGGAACTTTCTTGTGGATACGCAATGAAAATAACTTACTTGTCTATCCCCTCCAAATCAAATAGTCACTTAGACGGGTATACCACATCCGCCCGATTGCTTCAATTTATAAGTGAGCGTTATATCTAACGTAAACGCACTCTGTGGTTTGAGTCACTTGATTTGGGAAACAAAAGGCTATCCAAGACTTTTGTAAATATCTTCTATCTCTTGATTCTTTCGGAGATACGTAACAACCACATACATATCTTTCGCATTTCAAGTCCTTTTGAAATTACCAAGCTAACTAAAGCGAACACTATAAAGTTCATTACAAGAGAACAATTCCATGGGCTTTTGAGAAACTCGCGCCACAAGGGAGAGTCTTTTATACTTTAAGACCGCTTTCTTCTCATTATGTTTTGTGACAAATTAATCGTGTATGTCCAATAGGCTTTACACTTGGTTGGTTAGCACTACCACACCAAATACCAGATATTTGTCAAAGAACCAAGTTCTACCTTGATTGTATAGGCCAAATATGCTCTTCGTTGACATTAAGAAACAAGGAGCTTGGTTGATCTCATCTTGCTCTATTTCCTTAAGCAAGTGTATAATGAAATTAATCATCAATATGTCGCATGATCTTTACATTGATTCATGCGCATTCTCATATTCCACTAGGGATGCCATTGTTCTCTGAAATCATTAAACTTCGGAGCATCCTCCATTATCGATTCATGGACATAGTCAGAGACAATCAAATGAGATGATTTCATCAATGATACAAATTAGGTTGTGCCTTACTCATCTACTTCCTTTCTAGGTGAGAATTGATCGAACCTGGTGGTCTCTCCATCTTCCTTTATGGAGCCCACGGCCTCAACTACACTTCCACCAAGTGTAGTTGCAACACCTTAGTCTATGGTGTACTCCCATCGAGGATTTCTAACCTTGCAGAATATTTGCACTGTATATATGATCTTATCACTTTAGCGACATCGTTGTACATTCTCAAAATCGATTATTATTTTGTCACTTCACATTTACATTTGTGGAGGACAAGAATCGATATGAGACATAATGGGAACACACAACGACAATTCATGTCATTACCTTAGAAAATACTTTTTCTTATCTCCCCCTAACGACGGGAAGACTGTCTCATTAAAGTGATAACCTGCAATTCTAGCAGTAAGAGATCTCCTGCCAAAGGTTTTAAAATGCTGACAATTGTTGAGAGTAAATATCCAACAAAATTACTTAATCATTTTCGTGACCCATCATAGTACGATGTGGACTCGTAATGGCACATATATATGCAACCAAAATGCGTAATAACACAAATCTCGTCTTAAATTGATTTAACTGGTAATGAGAAAAGGTTGACTAATATTGGGTTCTAAAACGAATTAAGTAAAGATGCGCGTAATATTGCATATCCCCAAAACAATAAAAAGGTAGGTTGGTACGCATAACTTATTCCTTAGACACCATTTCTAACCTTTTGATAGTAGATATGCGAGACCATTGGGTATAAGATGTTCTATATTGATCTTATTAAACATGCAATATTCATCAAGTCATTTTGATGTAAATTCTCTAGCATTAACAAAGGTGGTGAGCCTTTGCTCTTTGCTTTGTGTAATATGCGCTACGAATTCTAAAAAAAAAAAAAAAGCATCGTTTGTTATGAACAATAACTGATTCAACGCGTCGAATCATCCACCAGAGCCATAAATCACTTGAATGGTTCGCATTCTGCATGGATATATGTTCACTAACAACACTTTATTTGTTTAGAGAATGAGTTATTTAGCGTTTGCATCTAAGTAAAACATGATGGTCTCAATCATGTTTCACTAAAGAGAGACTTTGTAAGATGAGTGACGTGCTTTCTTACTCTAAAGCATAATGGGGAGAGGCAGTGCAAATCTAGTAACTTTAGAAATTACTGATTATGATAGATGTCGTAACTTCACATTCTATAAGTTCATTTTCTTATACACTCAAATGAAGTGATGCTCGTGTTAGTACTTTCAAAACCGAACATCGTGTCACAACCAATGTGCCTTATGGTTATGTCAAAGTCTTTATGAATCAATCCCAATCATTTCATTGTTGGGGTTAATAAGGATTCAGTAATTCAAGTTCCAGTGATCTACAATTCACTAGATTGACACATTAATTTTCTAAGAATATGCTTCCTTCCACATTCATTAGAAATAATTTATAAATGCAATCAAATCCATCCTCATTCAGAAGGGCAACATATGATCTAGTTCAATTAAATAGTCATTTGTCCTGTGCAAAGTTCTTGTTGCCATTAAAGTTGATGAAAATTGGTTGCTACTTTGATACACATATTACATTGTATATATCAACACCTATGACCAGGTGCATTTCCAACTCTTTCATTTATGATGGGAGCTTAGAATTACATCTTAGCTTCATCCCATATTTAGGATACCTAGACCTTTGGTGTCATTATTACTACGGGGAAAAAATACATTTCCGTCTCATGATATATATGTCCCTTTTCACATTCTTTATATGAGTCATTACGTCTAACCCTTATCACTTCGGGGTTCTTTCCATTTTCAATTTTGCTACATTTAGCTTAATTTGAGAAATTTCTTTATCTCAATAGGCCAAGAGAATCTCACTACACATGTCAACCACTTACTTTAGGTTGAATATATTATTAAAAATAATTAATTCTCTTGTTGTCATACTTCAACATAAACCGGTTCGTTAGTATTATGGATGAAGTAGAGAAATGAAAATTTTCTGACTCATATAATCTTTTGTGAGTTCTTCCACAAAAATTTGGAATACATGTGATTTTATTTGAACGTATGTTTTGAAACAACTGACATATTAATAGTCGAGCGAGTGGATACATTTCAAGAAACATTCAAATTTTTGGGAAATTATCAAGTATCCAATAATGGTGCTCAAGTACTTCTAAGCCCCAAATGAATACATTGGAATTGAGTTGGAACAACCAATTGAACAAAAAATAAACATAATTCAAAAATAGCCAATATCATATTCAAGAGAACAAAATAATAACAAAACCAAAATTCTTAATGGTCGAGATCAACAGTCATAGTTTAAATTGACCGCCTATAGACTTATCTTAAGAAAAGAAAAAAAAAAAAAAAAACTAGGCATGTTCTAAAAAAAATGGACAAACAAATAAAGCCAAAAAGTATTGTCACATACCTCAAACTTTGTTTCCCATTGCATTTACACAAAACCGGAACAAGCTTGGTCCCGCACACCCTGTAACCAAAGTTAGAGTCGATGACAGAGCCAGTCACCGGGCCGGAACTTCAGACAACTTGGATCGGGTGAACAGAAGCACGAGTTGGATCACCGAGTTGGAAATCGGACGGATCGGCCCAGAGTTGAACGGGATGAATGGACCGGAGTTGGAACTGCATCGATCTGGCCCGAGTTGGAACGGACGGATCGGTATGAGTTGACTGGATCGGACCAGTTGACTCACATAATAGAATGAACACGCAGAATCCGGGAACCGGATCGAGGGTACCTTTCTTTCTCCTATTTTTCCTGGATCGGAATTCATAGGCTTTTCATTCTCCTTCCAACATTGAGCAGCTTTTTTTTTCTTTTCAAGATTTGTTCTTCTCGAATGTGAAGAGACGGATTTTCAATAGATTTTCCTCACGACAACACAATCAAATTAATCCATCATCAATCATCATCTTGTTATGAAGTAGAGAAATTAAATACCAACACACAGGCAGACAAATGGAATTTGGCATAGCAAGACAATTTAAAAAATGATTTTCAATAATATTAAATTAATCAAATCTTTTGTTTGCAAAACAGTTCAAGGAATGGCCTTCATTCCGTAGGAAAAAAAACAAACAAAACAACAGGTGATGGCATATGATGCAATCATAATAGGCAGGGTCAGGGACGACAAGAGGTGGGAATATATCCATTGGAAATCAATGAATTTTATAACGAGACAGTATTTCAAAAGCATACCAGACCTTTTTTTTTTTTTTGGGGAATCAATTGAACCGAGCTTTCATGTTGTGTGTCGACAGAGCAATTGGTTAAAATTGAAATTCCCAAATAAGATGAAGATTCTTCGAAACCGTGAAGGAGGCAAACTCGTGTTAGCTCCGTGGATCGGCTTCGTGCAAGTGCAGCGGCCCCGAGGCCAAAGCACCCAAAGGCAGTGCTTTGGGCAAAGAGCCACAGGGGCATCAAAAACAAATCTTTTTGTCGCGAATGAAAATGTCAATAATATGAATTTTGGGGGCCATTCTCTCCTCTCCTCTTCTCTCTCTAGAAAAAACCCAACTTTAACAAGGCGCCTCCATTTTTGCTTCTCCCTTTCTCGGATCTAGTTCTCGGACTAGATCCGAGCAAGGCTTTTCATTCTTTGATATTGAGAATCTACTTTGTGGTCTTGAAAACTTCAATCGATTTCTTTTGCTTTTGTTTAACCAGATCCGAATCCTTATTTCATTTGTTCTCCCTTAAATCATTTTTCAAATCCTTTGTTTGGAAGTCTTGTACTCTTTGCTTCATCTTCTAAGCCCTCTTCAACTTGATATCGATTGAGATCTTTGGGTAAAACTATCCATTTTTTTAGTGGTTTAAAGAATGGTTTCAATGGTAGTGATGAATATGATATTTGAAGACGGTGGAACAAAATGTTGGTAGAGATCTCAAAGTTGCGGCTACGGTCCTTATCGCTTCAAGTCTATTTGAGATGGTGTTGTCACTTGGTTTTTAAAAAGCAAAATCTTCATTTTCCAATTGAAGTTTTGTGCATATTGTTCCTTTGTTCATTTTTCTAAGCCTTCTTCATCTTCATTATCAATCAAATCTTTGAGTAAAACTATCCATTTCTTTAGTGGTTTAAAGAATGGTTTCAATGGTGTTGATAGATGTGATTTTTGAAATTGGTGGATAAAAACGATGGTGGAGATCTCAAAATTGTGGGCTGCTTGTCTTCAATGTTTCCAGTCAGTCTTTGAGATGGTGTTGTTGGTTCTCAAGCAAAATCTTGACTTCTAACTGAAGCTTTGTGCTAATTGAATGGCTCACCTTCCATGATCTCATGTACTTTATTCGGAGTCCTAAGCGGCAATTTCGAGGAGATTCACAAATCTTCTATTTGGTTGATTTTAGGGTTTATTACAATTTAGGTTTGGGGCTCAATCTATGGGCTAGGAAGGATTCGGGTTCTGGGTTTGGCTTGGTCGGGACTCAACTTTTTCTTAGGGTTTTCAATTTCGGGTGGTTTTCGGTTTTGGGCCTTCAACTTATTGAGGGATTTGTCCTAGGATTTCTATTTACTTTTATGTTGGTGTCTTTCGTAAGGGTTGCATTCCAATCGTTTAATGTATAACATTTTCATATATATAAAATTATCTTTACCGATCAAAAAAAAAAGAAAATGTCAATAATACAGTTCGCAATATGTCTATTAGTACAACTTACAAGGGCAGCAAAACAAAGAATGAAGAATCTCATAGAGGGATTTATGGCGGGACCGTCGTTGGTTGTTTAGATCAAAACCGATTTCAATATTTTGGAAGTGGCAACGTGTTAACGAAACGGAGTTATGAAAGTCTTGCACTTTACACAGAATTTTGGCAAATCGTCATTTCATTTTGAACGTACACACGAGGTGAAAAACAATTTTTGTCGACTTGATAAGTTATTTTAACCGCTTCAATTTTCTTATATACACTCTACGTATTTATGGTAAAGCAAAATATCATGTGTACGGGTCAAGTAATATCATTTCTAATAATTACACTAAAAAGTATTGCATAGTGCGCCACTGTATCGGGGAAATACATGAACATATAAATAAATTTGAGGTAGATATTTTTCCACTCGTGGTCAAACTGCATTGACTTGGTCGAGTGGCTAGGGGGGCAATTTTTTTGGTGTGTGCTTTGGGCAGCTTGGATGTCAGGGCCGGCCCTGGCTTCGTGCATGATAACGTTTTGCAGTGGATGGGAAAGATAAAAGATACAAAGAGAAGAAGATTCCATTACATGGAGTTAGAATGTGTTACATCCTTTATATACAATAGGAATAAGGCCCTAGCTACTATTGGGACGCACATTCATGGGCTAAATCCCTACAACAATAAAGTTAATTTAATTAGTGTGGTTAAATTATGTTAGATTAAAATCAGATTTTAGAATCAATTTTTTTTTTTATTATTTTTTTGTGAGTTGAGAAGAAGAAGAGGAGGTTTTAGAGGAAAACTTGGGGTTTTTTAGAAATGAGTAATTCAAGTAGGGGAAATGATGTTGGAGAAGGTTCAAGTAACAAAGATGATGGTGTTGATGGTAAGATTATCTTAAATTCTCACATGGATTGGATATATGTCACAACACAGAGAAAGAGTCGTCAATGTGGAGGGATGTATACGCCAACGACTCTATAAAGTCGTCAATGTATTGACACCAAAAATGACGACTCAAACCTGCAACTTTTCCAGGTTATGAAAAATTGTTAGGGTAATATGATATACCCTGACGACTCTTAGATTGGGTCAGAAAGAGTCGTTATTTTGTGTGTCTATACCAAGACGACTCTGAAAATTTTTGGGACAGAGAGGCTGTTTGTTTTTCTCCTGGGGTCGTTGACGTTTAAAAAAGGGTCGTCCATAGAGGATCGTCATAGGTTTTTATATTATGTTAACGACTCTAATCTAGGGTAAAAATTATGAAAACCATAAATATGGTCGTTATCTGCATATACCCTAACGATTTTTTATGGTCTCTACATGCATATGAAAAATCATTAGGGTTTACGCTTGTCGAGTTGATGACCCTTTTACTGTAACTGAAATTTTTCGGGTGAAGAATTTTTTTTCTTTTTCTTCGAGTCGTTAATGGAGGAGAAGAGAAGAGAGAGTGAGAGGGGAGGGAGTGATCTTTTTGTTTAGAACTGGAAATGAATTTGTGCTTAGGATTAAGGGTCAATAGGTTTTTAAGATTTATTTTTAATGAAGGGTAAAATAGTATTTTCATAATCGGTTTAACACGCCCCTGAAAAATTTGGGGTGCAAATAAAATGTCATTGCCCATAATCAAACGAGGATATTCAAGCATGCTTAATTTTGTTTTAAAGTATCTCGGATATTCAATTCCTAGCTCTGCCCCTCCTTTACTAGAACAACCTCTTTCGATTTATAATACAATTATGTCTACAGTAATTCTATTCATCCCACCCATAAATCCCATACATCCCACCCATAAATCCCAACGTCAAACCCACTGTTGATGCGGCGATGACGTTGGTTGACTTCTCTACATTTTTAGGTTTCCTCTTTCTTCTGACGAGTTTTGAAGATACTCCATCCAAAGATTTTTTTACAGATACTGTGTTTTTTCAATTGTTGTGTCATATGATCGAGTTATTTTCTCGGCATGATCACTTGGCTGAAGCTGTCGATGAACTCACAGAAACAACAAAGTTCAAACCTTATTAATTAGAAGGGATGAATTTTCGATGAACTAGGGAGAACCTACAATTGTATCTGGATTTTGTCTTTACAACCTCGGTATAAAGTTGTACTTTAATCCATTTCTAGCGTATTGTTACTCCAAGGACTTCTTAGTTCTTATACTTGAATATATGATTTAGTTGATTTCATTTTTTAGGGAAAGGAAAAAAAAAAAAAAAAAGCCAATCGGCCGTGAATCGGATGCTCAAAAACTAATAGCTCTATATGGGTTAGCTAAACAAAAACAATTTTGGTAATCTTTGAGGATCATATGGTTTAATGGGATTGAAAATTTGAAATTAAAAGTTAAGTGAACCTAAATTGCATTCTGTGGGATTAATGAGATAGAAACTAAAGATATAAGTGAAGATAAATTATGTGGGATATTTGTGATTTTTCTTGGAGATTTTTTTAGGGTTGTAGCAAATCTGCAAATGAGATTCGAATACCTTGTTTTGCTAAGGAGATAGAGAGATGAAAAAATGGTATTTGATGACCAATTGCTAGCCATGGAAACATAACTACATGATTATTATTATTTTTTATCAGAGCTACATGAAGTTTTTCTTCGAGATTCGGTGTTTGTTCATCCTTGTTTACCATAGATTAAACTAGGTTCATGTAAATATCTTGAGTTATGACTCATGAGAAGTGGCTAGATCCTATCGCTATGCAAGACCATTGTCAAAACGACATATTACTGTACCGATTTAATCCTAGATGTGATCTAAAGTTTAACATTTCCCAGTGGTTGATTTGGTATTCAAACTCCATCGAACTTATACATTTGGAATGAGAAAATGGAAAAATAAGTTTGGCTGCGAGAGAAGAACGAAAGTAGAAGAGAAAGCAAAGGGTATGTGAGTGTGTCAACACCAAGTCAATGCCACATCACTGGTGGGATTGACCGTGGGTTTTAAAAGTGGGATGAAAAGAATTATTGTTATGCCTATTATTTACCCTAGAATATCTCATCTAACCACCACGATTAGGCATAAGGACCCAAGCTTACATCATACACATAGCTAGTCCTGAGTGATTCTAGTGAACAACAAAATCGGGTGATGTGTACGTATAAAGACCAAGAGGTTGTGGCTTTTTCTACTACTCACCCACTCTTCAAACTCTTTCTTGATTGAAAGAGAGATTTATTAGACGAAAGAAGAATTTACGGCGAGGCTATAAAGCGGTAGAAAGAAAAGAGAAACAAAGCCAAAAAAAAAAAAAAAACAATTAATGAAAAATCGCATCCTAATTTGATGTCCAAAAGGCATCCCAACAATTATCAAGCATTTTCCATCGATTAACTATTAGGTTATTCTTGTTAGGCCAAGAACTTTGGTATAGCCTCTTTTGCTTAGCTACATTCAATAAAGCGAAAGACAAGTACTATGGGGTATCTTTTGGCTTTAATCGATATAAAACGAAAGACAGGTACTACTAGAGTTATATTATTAGTGAGACCAAAAACATGCATATGACAGAACCTTTTAGAGCTTATCTACAATCTGAAAAAATATGTTTGCCTTACCATACTTCACAGGCAAAAATTACACTAGGAAAACGAGAAACAAACACAACGGAGAAGCATATAAACACGAACTTACTCGATCGCTAGATCTATAGCTTACTTCTTTTCATTAACTTCTGGTTTAACCTTTTTCAGCCATTGTAGATACTTCAAGCAGATCTTCTTGATATGAACCTTCTTCTTACAAAAGAAACATATATATGAACTAGTTGAACCTTGCTTTTCTTCTCCTAAACCGTTCTTTGTACCTTTTGATGATGATGCTTTGAAGTTCTTCTTTGTGGGACCTAAGGCAGCTGAATGTTGATCCTCCCTTAATCTGTCGATTTCGCTTGGCTTAGCTAAAGGGTGGATAATATTTGATCCTCCCTTCAGCTTTATTATCCGTTTGAAAAACTCCATTACAAAAACCGCGTTTCCGTATGGTTTTGGACAGTAGTTTCCATATCAATTCTTTTTCATTTAGCACACCTAAATTTTAGGAACTTTCGAAATTCCATATTTATATGAAATAACGGATTAAAAAAACAGTACACGAAAACTCAGTTTCCGTATTTGGAATTTAAACTAAGCGATATCCATTTCCCATAGTGAAGTGTAATGTCTCTCATTTCGGTTAGCTACATTTAAGCTATATCCAAGCGAAATTCCCAACTATAATACTTCGCTTTAGGAACTAAATTTGCATGTATATCAAAATGAAAATTTGTCGAAACACTGATGATAGGGTTTGAAATTTATTGACGTAGTTTCTTCAACTAGTTTAATTCCAAGCAAATGGAGAAAAATGGGACCAACTATAATGCTTCGCATTATGAACTAAATTTTCATATGTATATCATAATTAGAAAAATTCGAAACATTGATGATAGGGTTTGAAATTTATTGACGTTGTTTTTTTCAACTGGTTTAATTTCAGGCAGATGGAGAAAACTGGATAATTCTAATGTTCGAGCAATGCTCAGTCGAACACCTTTTTCTCTCTCAAGATTGTGTCAATGTAAAGTCAACTTTGAGTATACTAAAGTCTAAGTTAAATATGAGTATAAAATATCATCGAATACCCAATAACCAACCTTAAGTACGAATCGGTACGCGGACAAGTACTTTAATAAGTTTGTTTTTAGTTTACAAACTCCGGGGGAAATTTCTCGATATGAGAACTTCCGCAAGATGCGCGACTTGGTACGCGGACTCTAGTTCGGTTTTCTGACGGCAAAGTACGCATACTTTGGTTCAAGGAATAAGGACTTAACACACATATGTGTTACCACAATGTTTATATCCTTCCATGGTTATAGATTCCAAACTCTCATTTCAATCATTGAAACATTCTTAGAGGACGTTATATAGTTGTTATTCACAAACCATTTTTCGTCAAACCCATTTTCAAGTGATTGAAACTTAATATGACTTTCGTCACTAGTAAAGATGAACTTGGCCAAGCGAAATCTTACCAACACATATTTTCGAGAAATAGATAGCGAGATAAACTTACTCGAAATAGCAAATGTATATAATCATAGTCTATATAGCAAAACGACTTTTGTCTCAAGATAGGAGATAGAGTAGATAGACTTTTGAGTGATAGATAAGTTCAAGTCTCCAAATACCTTTTAGTCGATGAAGTTCCACAAGTTCCTTGAGTAGTTATTCGTCTTTGTATGATGATCGCCATGGAGTCTTGAGCACAACTACACTTTCTATCCTAGTCCGAGACTTAGCTAATAGTAGACTAGAAATCAAGACTTATAGTTTTGATCACTAATATTGATAAACATGCTTGAGATAGTAAACGCATGCGAGTTCGACAAGCGGTGCTCTAACAATCTCCCTTTGTCAATTTTAGTGACAAAACTATCAATACATATGGAATACAAAAATAGATAAATAAACTTTTGTACCTTCTCTTCCACTTGCCTGATCTTCTTGGTTCTTCAACATTACTCAAAATCTTCGTCACTTTCAAGTACTCCAATGATTCCAAAGGTTGTAAGATTAGCATCATCGTTGTTGAAATTTCGTAGCCATAACAATGAGAAAACAATAATTCTCAATCATTGTTACACAATGTCATAGTATTATTACACAACATCAAAGTTCAATTGCATCACAACTTCGACAACAATACTATGGTGATATGTATCACTCCCCCTTAGTCAATACTCCATCTCACATGGAGACCACTCCCCCTTACATAATGATCCGAAAACCATATGTATTTGTAGTGTGAACACATTAATTCTCCCCCTTTTGTCAATAAAATTGGCAAAGGAATGCAAACTAGTGGGATCCTAATGAAATTTCCATAGAGACATTTCATGACCAAAAGCAAGTACATATCAACTTTTTAGATGCAATCATATAGCGAGAAGCTAAATGCTTTCATCCAAGGAGTTTATAAAGATACAAGATAACCCCTATAATATTCACGACCGCATTCCCCATAAAGATTTGGCAATTAAGTACAAGTTCAATTAAGAACTCTCCCCCATAAAATGTCATTCCCGAAAAAGAACAACAAGAGCGACCTTACTTTCACGAAAAGAAGAATTTCTTTGGACATAACAAATCACATATGAATATGAATTTGAATCCAAATAATACTCAATTAAATTAACCACAAGAAAACCCATGATTAATCTAATCGGAAATGCTCAACATAAGAGAACTTACTGAGCCGCACAATATATTCATAGAATATGGATCGGGGGAATATCAAGATCTAACGGAATAAACAAGGATTCATTCTATTTTCCATCACTATTTTCACAATGACATACAATAGACATAATCCTCGTAAACAAAAGTTTTATCCTTTCTTTCATCAAAATATGGCATAAAAGGCTTTAACTTTTGTAATGTCAAAAGTTCATTCATTCTTTTATCAATACATGCATATCGACATATGAAAGACTTAACTTTTGACAAAGTATGGGACAATCATAGTTCACGGATGCAAACACACATATTCCATAAAAAATTGCAATATATGAAACCATAAAGATTAATACTACAAAAATCATCTTTTAAAAAAAAAATTAGGATTTAAACAAAAAACCTAAAAACATGAAGATGAAAACGTTGGACATAGCTATGTGTAATCACAATGATGGCTATTCCAAACTCTAGTTATTCTTCTAAAAAAAACAAGAAAATAAGATTTACTAGACAAAAAGCTCCCATAAAGCATTTTACGTACTTTGAATACTCTTCTCATATTCCCTGTATTCATCAAGCTCATCTTCGATCAAATCAATTCTAGATTCCAGATTATCCATCTTTTCTTCAAGTCTCTTGGAAGAGGCTTCAAGTTCACTTTTCAGGGCACAAACTTGTTCTAAGACGAGATTCATGGTTAAAAAGAGCTTATCAAAATGAAAAACATATATGTTTCCGTCTAGAGAAGAACCATGATTGTCAGGGCTCATCGCATTATCAGAAGAATCAAACCGAATCTTCTTAGATGGAAACAGAATAGTCCAAACATCACTTTCTATGCTTGAAAGACTTGAAGAGGACATGATAGAAGAGATAGATGAAATGTTTATGCAAAGGAGAAAACCTTCATCTTAGAAATGAGCAGAGGATAAGAGAAAAATATCCAAAACAACCTTTGACAAAAAAAAAAAAAAAAAAAAAAAACTAACTGAATTTGGTTATCCTTAGAAAAGGTCTAAAGGAGAAAAACCGTTTGTAAACAGCTCTAGGTTAAAATAGATCGAAACAACAACAAAAATATTTCATCACAACCCTCTTGAAGATTATGATTTTTTGTTTAAGAGGGATAGACAAAAATCATCAACATAGAATTACAAAAAATGTAATTGCTCCAATCACTACGGGATTGGGTGATTTCTTTTCTTGAGGGATGAAGTATTTATTATTCCTTGTTTCTGTCTTGTTTTTAAGAAAGAAGAGTTATGTATATCATTCTTTCTTTCTTTTAGCACAGTTTTGAATACCTTGATCGTTGATTTTCATAAATTATGCATTCTTTTGGAAATCTCTTTTACAAAGACCGAAGGTTTTGTATGAGATTTCTTTTTCTTCATCTTCAAACAGTGTTTGACAGTGGAGAGCCTTTCATGTTTATTAGTGCCACGGGTTTTAAGATGATCCTGATATTCATATGAGGAAATCATAAGATTAGGTACGTTCTTGTGATTTTCTATACAATCCTTGTCAACAGGGTAACTTAAGAATGATATATAATCGGGAGGAATTTGCTGACAATAAGAATCACGATTGAAACTGATCATCTCTAATTTTAAATTAGACAGTTGGCATTCCAGATTTTTAATCCTTTAATTGAGACTTCCCTCTCCAGTTGAAGTATTTCTGAGGAAGTAAGATTATTTATCATGGAATAATCGGTGGATGTTAGAAGGATGGACGTGATTATCGCAAAAAGATTAAGAGAACCATCATAGGTATCATCCTGGGACGAAGAGTCAGAGTAGCCATCCATGATTTAGTTATCTTACTCAACTCCATCGTGACATTTAGAAGTATCATGAACACTTCTATAGCACTTGAAACTAGTATTGTTAACATAGTTTTCCCGAACTTTTTCTATTGATTAGTGACCCTTCTTTGAGACTTTCTTTTATTTTGTCTAAAAGATTTCTTAAGTGATTGTATAAACGGTGATAAGTCGAATTAAAGAAATTCTCATCCCTTTGTCAATCAATTTAGGACGTCGAGACTTACGATCGATGCGGCAACATGGTTGCTAAACGGATGACGCTCTCTCTTTGTTCAAGTTCAATATTGAAATTTTCGACTTCCCGGCAAAGGGAATTTACGGGAAAGTGTATCAAGGTTATTTCCCTCAACGATGGCATGCTTCTTAGAATCGTATCTAGATGGCAACGATCTGAAAATTTTTATCACAATGTCCTTTTCAGGAATAGTCCTGTAGTAAGGTTTTCCCACACTACACCCCTTACTCGATTTTGCTTAATTAATCCATTGAAAGTAGTAAGATCAAGAATATTTATTGATTGAATCCGTGAAATGTTTACACAGGATTATAGAATTACACTTAGAAATTAAAGCACTCTTAAACTTTCTCTCTCCTATTGACTTGCCTAACAATTCCAAAAGATCCCCCTCCTACAGATTCATTTAGCCCTTTATATAGGGTAATACATAGTGGATGACAAACTAAGCTACCCTTTATTTTGGGAATGTCTCGCGAAGTGTCGCAGACGCACAAACATTCACTCTCGCGACACTTCTTATCCTCGCCAGGTCTCACGTCTTCTTTATGTTTTACTGTCGTTATTCATTGCGTCGTTTATTTTAGCTCCTGCGACTCCCTCGCGACACCGCTGCTCATTAATCCCGCGAGCCTTGTACGTTGCGATATTATGATCCTACATCTTGCCTCTTTTTCCTTGAATATTGCTTGAAGAGCGATTTGAAGGAAAAATTCATTGTAGCAATCTTTGATTTTTGTTGATGAAGGAAGGAAAGGAAAGAATACTTGGACTTGAAAAGTACGTACTTGCCTCTATTCTTTGCAAAGTTCAAGCTTCTTTGAGATATATACGAAGTATCGTCTCCCATCACTCCTCATATTTCTCCTGCGAGGGGAAGAGTATCATGAGAGTTTTACAATATTGTTGCCGCGACTACTTATCTTTATCTGTTTCAGTTTTTGTACTTTTACAGGATTTTGATTATTAATGTCTTTTCTTGACACGTCTCTTTCAACCGCTTATTCTTGACCATTCATGTCTCTTCTCGCATTAAATGACCTCGTTTTTCTCGAGGATCTTTTCCCCTATATATAGTTTTCTTTTCCTCCTTTTCATCCTTTAGTTTCTCTCTGCAATTTTTCTTTTGACTCTCTCCTTCCCGCAATTTGCGCCCCCGCTTACTCGCAAATCTTTTCTTCGTCCTTCTAGCGCTTGATCCTAACCTTTGACATCTCATCCATTCCCATACTGATAATGGCTTCCATTAGTCGTTCATACAAAGCTTCTTTTGATGAAGTTCAACAGAAGTTGCTCGAAAAAGGTTTTACTCTATCAACCATTCTAATCAAGGATCTTCATCTATTCTTACTTGCAAAGTTATTTTCTCGATCATCAATGTGATGATCAAAAGATTATAGTCTCGCTAGGTCGGCTTCTCATGACTTCCCATTCCCTTGTACAATCCCGAGATGCCTTTATTTTATGAAATCTTGGCCCATGAAAAATTCTCTCGATTTGTTTATCAATTGAGTGGCGATTGCATTCGCCTAATGCTTGAGTTCGCGAGTCGTGGTGTCGGTAAAAGGATCTTTATACCCTACTACCGTTAGGCACCCCGACTTGAGACTTGGAAATAGTGGCTGAGAAGTACACCGGAGAGAGCTTTTTCGAAAACTATTCAAAGTGATAAAGATGGTTAATGCGAAATCTCCCACTGGGCATTCGCCTGAAAAGAAGGATAATGTCACCGAGGATAAATTGCTCATGCAGGATATTGATTGGCACCGGGCAATAACACTACTCCTCGCCACCCAAAGATGAGAAGTGGTGGGTTGTACCCCGATTTTAAGTGGCCCTTATATCGCGGGTTCGCACGTTCTTCTGCGAATCTCGCAGGATATCATCCTTGGGAGTTCAAATGGCCCGATAGGGCAAAAGAGGTGTGTTTTCTACTTCAAATCTTGCTTTCGCAATTTTCTTTTTATATTCTTTGAGTTTGTGAAATTTTTCAGATCTCCAATTTGAGAAGAAAATACAAGGATAATCCGTTGGAGAGTACCCTGACGATACTTCGATCGCTCACGGATGAAGTAAGAAACATTTCCTTTATTACTTGAAACAATATTGTTGCCTCTTGTTTCTTATCTTTAACCGTATGCGAAGGTTGAAGCTGAAGAAGAGCTGTAGACGCGAAGATTAAAAGTAAGGGTAAAACTGCTCGTCAAGGGTAAATCTTCTCGCTCCATTAACTAAGAAGCGAAAGGTCCAATCTTCTTCTCGCCTTAGCTCGGGCTGCGAGTCTTCGACGAGGATAACCATGACTCGAATCCTTCTCTTGCCAAGAAGATTCCACAACCGCTCTTCATGGATCGGTTATCTAGCATCTTCTCGGACTCTTTCCAAGGAATGGGAGATGCTCCCTAGCTTCTTTTTGGGCTCTCGCAAACGTGTGTAATGCTACTTTATTAGAGGGCAATAATTCTTTCAATGGAGCCTCTAGAATCGTGTCTCCTGACTTCTTGAATGCACTTGGATCTTTGGTACGTATGCAGTCATATTTCCCTGTTAATTTTAAATTTTTAAATGTATATATATATTAATGATTTTTCTATCCTCTTTTATAGGTTGGAAGAACTTCTTTTGTAGTTGCCTCAGATCTTGAGAGAAGACGCAACAATTTTGAGAAGAAGAATTTGCAATTGAGCAAGAAGATTCAAGAATTGAGATCGAAAGCTTCGCGTCATCTCGCGATAAAGACGAGAGAATTCAAAAGTTAAATACCGAGCTTGACTCTCAAAAGGATAGAGTGTCCACTCTTCGTAACGCTAATCAAGAACTTTATGGTATAAGATTTTTCCTTCTTTTATTATTCCTATCTTATCGGTCACATATTGTTACCTAACTTATTACCTTGTGAGATGTATATAATCTCTCCGATGAGGCTATTCTTCTCCATACATTTCCCGAACCTATGGATAATGACCTTCTTCTTGCTCACCTTAATCAATCTCTAAGTAGTTCCTCAAATAAAACTAACCTCCTTTCATTAAAGGATCTTTCAATCCAAATATCACCTCTTAGAGATCGAACATAGATCTAGTTTAAATCTAACTAATCGCTTTAAACGAATGTACCTTGATTCCGAGAGAAAGTCAAAACTTTGAGGAAGAGAATAAGTGATCTCATAGATGAGAATGATCGCATTACTAACGAGAGGTGCACGGGCGTTAGCGAGAATTCCACAAATCTCTTCTTGGTGTGCAAATAGAACGAGATGAACTCCTTCATCGAATACCATGTTAAGCGGCGAGAAGAGCAAGTTCGTTCTCTTCTCGTTATTAATAGTGATGATGAATTCGCCTGGTGGGCTGCGAAGGTTTTAGATAATGCTGTGGAATAACCTAGGTGTTGACGTTAGTCTTCATGCCGAGCATACTTCCTTGATTAAAGATATGATATCCGATAGAGAAGGTTACTTATTACACTTCTTGCTTCTTACTTAAAGTATTGCTTGTAAATTATTAACTTGTTGTTACTTATTCGTTAATCCGAGAAGAGGCTTCGTGTTAGAATTAGAGAGCTTGAATCGAAAAAGAACAACTCGCCAAATTTTCCCGCGAGAATTGAAGAACTCAAACGAAAAACAACAAAGCTCGCCAAGAGTCTCTCCCTTCGCGATAATAAATATTCCAAGATGAAGAAACAATTTCTAACGGCACAGTGGAGAACTTTAATAATGATGCTGTTCGTTTTCGCAATGGAGCCATGGAGTATGTTTGTAAGGACCACAATATCCCTCTACATTCATATCCCTGGCTCCTTGAAAAGGTTCCTGAGAATCTGCCTGTCTCAGACGTTTCTGATAGCGAGGACAAGTGAAAGAAGAAAATTCGGCGATGAGAATAATAGATCGAAGGATCGGATGAAAGAAGAAGAATCACCAAAGAGATAACTCTTTTGTTTTCTTTCTCTCACTTGTAATATCTCGAAATTTTCGTATCCTTATTATAGTGTATTTCTTGGATTTTTCCCGTAATTCAATCTTCACTCCCTTATTGATGTATAACTCTTTCATCGTGAAGATGAATAACAATATTCCATCTTTTCCATTCCCATACTTGCCTCGTTATTTATCTTCGGGATGGAAGATTTTTTTGTCATCATGTATGTGGTTGAATAATAATTTTATTGTTATTGAAATGTATTGTTGCGACGAGGTCGCAGGTATCTTCATAAATGTATTTTATCTCTTTTCATTGCGACAAGGTCGCAAGCCGCGCTCACATTTCAAGTAAGGACCCATTGACCCTGCCTTATAATTTTTGTGTGGTCTTCCGAGTTAGACCTCCCTAATTAGAGGTCTTCCCCTGCCACCTTTTATGGAGGCAAAATCGCAGGACGTCTTTGCACTTGCATGGAAAGACCCATTGATCTCGCCTTATCATTTTCCAAGTATTTTTGCCTCTCAGATGTTTTAGTTGCGACAATATGACAGCCTATATGTCCTTGCGAACACATAGCCCCATGACATCACATGGCCGTGCGACGAAACCGCGGGACGTCCGTACACTTTCATGTAAAGACCCATTGATCTCGCCTTACCCTCGCGTTAGTATTATTGCTCTGCAGGATCATTGCACAAATATGACGAGCCTAAATTCTCTTGCGAAAACATAGCCTTATGACATTTGCGTACGTTTTGACACCCCCTAATGGAGAGCGTCGCCCTTATCATCTCCCGGTTGCCCCTTCAAGGAGGCGAAACATCGGCCATACAAGACTAGCTCCTCCCATCCGGTCTTAACAACAACTGCTTGTTTTGCAGCCTCTTATCCCTTATACCTATAGGGTTTATGGTTACGAGACCGCACCCTAAGTGGAGTTTTCTTGAGGTGAGTGCAACATATGCCAAGACTTGCCAAGAATGGCCAGGTAGGTTCATCCATCCCGGGCACTCCGGCTCAACCGTGTACCTCGGCGCCTTGAGCATACACCGACTCCTAAGGAGAGACCCTCGGTCGCCCAAACTGTGGTATAACCTACATATATAGTTGGGAATCCAAGGTATCTCCCAGGATAGGCTTTCATGGGCCCCAAATTTCCATGACCCGTGCTTCGGGGAGCGGTGTAACCTTCCCCCTGAGCCATGTCAAGAGATACCCCCTTATATGACGCACTTTAGGTCTTACATTTGCCTCTTACGAAATGTTTATTCGCGAACTAGGGTGTACGCCATAAAGGTTCGTCCCATTCTTTTACTCATTCATATTTGTTAAATCATTCAATCATTCATGTTTCATTATTTGTCGATATTTGCTTACGAAGTATTCGCACAATTAATTTCATTTGTTGTATTTTCATTTTTCTTTCTTAACCGAATTCCCATATACCTCAGTCATGAGATTCTCGCACATCATTACTTCAATTCGCTTTTGATTATTCACTTCTTATGCCTTTTGTTCCTCATATCTTTTACTCCTCTATTATCATAATATTCGCCTATCTCGGGTATTCACCTCATGAGGTATGTTCAATCCTTACTTCTATAGCATTCACCATCGTTTTCTTTTCTCCGCTCATCTTTCACATGTTGCTTCCATCCTTTTCTTTTGGTATTTCTTCTTCGCACTTTCTACATCGACCTCATGACATTGTTGCGACTCCTTCCAATCTCCTTGTATGATACCGATACCATTTGGATGTGGGAATTTTATACATTGATGATATGTTGATGCGATTCCCAAGATTTCATGGAGCCATGGCCTCCCACCGCATTATAGGGAGATTCCATCAACCACACAAAATAAAATATCGTTGATAATCCTTGTAGAGGTATTCTCATGTGAACCTCTCCCTTTGGTTTGTTTGCGGTGCCATTAAAGCCATATATCTTGTATGTCGAGGGGATCAAATCCTCATCTTTTCCTCCCATCGTCTTGTAAGTATGGTAGAAGAGAATATTCACCGAACTTCCGGTGTCGATTAAGATTCGGTTGATCGCCCAGCAAGCTTCTGCCTCATCATCTTCTCCATCAATCGGTTTCGGGTTAATCTCTAGTTTCACAACCAACGGGCTATCATGTGTTTCCCTTCCTTTTGGCACTTCATCTGCAGAGAAAGAAATGGTCTTCAGCTGCCACTTTTCTAATCACGTCATTCTCTGACTCATTATTTCTTTATCATCAGCATCTCTCGCAAAGACTCTACTGAGCACGTTGTCATGAAAATCTTCGATTGTGCGATAGGAATGCACGATAGAGTTGCAATTCAAATTTTTAGCTTTTGTTCCAACTTCTATAACAAATGTTTCCTTTCCTTTTCCGACACTCGTTCATGCATCTCTCGGTGGTGGTGGTAAAGTCTGGCCTGTTTCTTCTCCCTTTAGAAAGTGATTTAGCTTCCCTTGATCAATCATCCTGAGAATAATTCTCTTTATGTTTCTACAATCGTTTGTTTGATGTCCATGGAAGCGATGGTAAGAACAAAACTCATGACTTCTATCGCCTGGCGGTGGTTCCATTCCCACGTTCCAAGGTCTTTGGTACATTTTCCATCACAAGTATAGCTTCCCATCTTTTCCACACTAGCATTCGGTGGAGGCATCTTAATCTCTTCCCATACTATTCTCGCGACTTCTCCGCCTCCACGGTTATTTTGCCTTCGTCCTCAGTATGTTTCTTGCACATGATCTAGCCTCTCGAATCTTATTATTGTTTGTTACGGTTATAATAGTTCCTTTCTCGTTCAAATTCCTCTTGATCGTGGCTTCCCATGGCTACTATCTTCTCACGCCCCTCATCGCCTTTCCTTGTTTGCTGTCCTTGCGAAGTACTCGCCCATTGTATTTATGAATTGAGGCAACAAACTCATGTTCGCAGACATTCGAGCTTGTGTTCGCGATGGATAAGAATTCATTTCATTGTCTCTCTTCTAAAGCAATATATTCTTCCCAGAATCTCTGCAGATTACGCCATTGTGATTGTATTTTTGATTCTAAAATTTGAATGTACAACAAGTTAGTCGCAAAGAGAGCATTCACAAATGAGAGGATGAGATATCTTTCTTCAACCCGTCCCTGCCATTTCGTTTACACATGGTTCTCCATCTTATTGTCAACTCGCCTTAGGCTCTCGCCAACCCTTTGTTTCAACCCGAATACATCTTCAATGCTTGGTCGCGAAGAGTGTTACTTATGTATGCTCCAGGGAATGTGGCTTGCAAGTGGTTAAATGATGTGATTGTGTTCCTTCGCATGAGACCTTCAAACCATTTTAGTGCTTCTCCTATTAGGCTTGATGCGAAATATTTGCATAGTATAGCATCATGATTCTCCCACTGTAACATACATCTCATATAAGCCTTAATATGTTGTACCGCACAGGTTGTTCCATCAAAGATGTTGGTTAACGCGGGCAGATTGCACTTAGGAGGTATGCCTCCCATCCGTACTTCTAGCGTGAAGGATTCTTCGAGGCGTCTGCGATGGCTTCGTCTAATTGTCTCCTTCCTCCTTCCCTTCTACTATTCGTAATCCTCTCATTTCAGCCAGCTCTCTTAAGATTTGTTCATTTGCCTCGTAGCTTGGTTCTACCGGGTCTTTTTAATTCGCTTCTCTCCTTCTTCGCTCGTGCCTATTTTGACCTTCCCGCTCGTTATTTTCTCCTCTTCTTTCCTCGCGACGCTCTTCTTCGTTTCTTTCACAACCCGCACGCCATTATATCGGTTGTTCTCTCTTCTTGGCTGTCTCTCGGCTCTCATCCGCACCCTCTCATATTCTTCATTAATATTTCTATTGGTACGATTTTGTTCCCTCCTTCTTTTCGCGGTTGTCATGGTTATTCTCAGGATTGCCTCTTCCATCTCTTGATTTTCCATTTCTTCTCTTATCCTTTTCTCTCTTGCGAAGAGCTAGCCGCGCTTGTTCAATGTAGTGTCTCTCAATGTCATCCTCAATCTCTCGGTTTCTTCTCGGTTCTTCTCTCCGTGCAAGATTATTCTCCTTCAAAGACACTGGGTCATTCGGTTCTTGGAGTTGCATGTTTCCTTGATTTTCCCTATTCCGCTCATTTTGAGGATTTTGGTGAGGAATGTAACGATCTTCTATTTCCCCTCTTCTCTCGCCATGCTCGTACTCGGATTTTGTGTCTCTTCCCAGCACTTTTCCTTGGTAAAACTCTCCTTCTTTCTTCCCTATTCGATCTTGAACTTGATCTCACGCTACTTCTAGATCTCCTATTTTGCAACCTCATATTTTCCATCCTCAATTCATGGTTTTGTCTTGTCAAGTTTGCTCGCTCCTCTCGCCTCTAGTCGTCTCTCTTCGTGTATTGTTTTCTCAATCTTTCTAATGCCGCGATTTCTTCGTTTTCTCCATTCATTCCTTGCTCTCCTTGTCCATTGTTCACCATTCTGCTGCTCCTCTTCTCTCTCATCTTGAGAATCGGATCTCCAAGTATGTACACTTACTCTATCATAATCCACAGCCGCGTTTGCTCGGGGAGATCGGTGGTTGGTTTTGATCTTCTCCATCGTTTTCTCATATTCATTCTTGACGATTCTCTGTTTCATTCCTCCTTTCTCAACAAGTCTCCCACTTCTTCTTCTTGTTGTTGGTTGCCCTTGTACATTTTTCTTCTAGCCATTTTTCTTTTCCAATGAATTCTTGAGTATCTTCTCCAAATCTTTTTCTGTCAATCCAAATTCCTTCCAATTTCTACGTCAATCTCTCGCTTTCGGTCCCTGTTTTAGCGCATATGTAGTAGCGGGTTTCCCACACTACACCCCTTACTCGATTTTGCTTAATTAATCCATTGAAAGTAGTAAGATCAAGAATATTTATTGATTGAATCCATGAAATGTTTACGAGATTATAGAATTACACTTAGAAATTAAAGCACTCTTAAACTTTCTCTCTCCTATTGACTTGCCTAACAATTCCAAAAAGATCCCCCCTTTGGACTCGTTTAGCCCTTTATATAGGGTAATACATAGTGGATGATGACTAAGCTACCCTTTATTTTAGGGAATGTCTCGCGAAGTGTCGCGAGATGCACAAACATTCACTCTCGCGACACTTCTTATCCCTCGCCAGGTCTCACGTCTTCTTTATGTTTTGCACCGTCGTTATTCATTGCGTCGTTTATTTTAGCTCCCTGCGACTCCCTCGCGACACCGTCGTTCATTAATCCCGCGAGCCTTGTACGTTGCGATATTATGATCCTACAAGTCCTACCCAATGCAAAAGATGCATTAACAATTTCAGACACTTTGTGATTAAACTCATCAAATATTTCTTCATCTGCCATACGAAGGTTTTCCCAATCAGAATTTAGGTTCTGAAGCCTAGCTTCTTTCTCACCTTTGGTATTTCCTTAAAATATGGTTTCTAAGATATCCCGGGCTTCTTTAGACTTAGTGCACGTAGTCACATGATCTTCCGAAGATGCGGGGTAATGGCATGTATGATAAGCATTCAAGCCGTCGAATTTTGCTTTGCAGCAAGAACTTCTTCCGGACTATATCTACCAATATCCTTCGGTATAGATACATCGCCTTCTATATTAACCCGAGGATCATAGCCATTAACAACACATACCCATGTTTGAAAATCACGAGCTTGAAGAAAAGCACGCATAGCAATTTTCCACCATAAGTAGTTTGAGCCATCGAAGGATTTGGTGGTACGTTTATGGAGATAGAATTCTGCCCATTGAGTCGATCGCTACAAACACGGACTTGTAAGGTCTTTAAACGTGTTTTCCTGCTATGATACCAATTGAAAAAGCGGGGGTACAACAACCACTCCAAATATTTCGATTAGCAAACTGTATGAACTAACTCCAATATACTTTTAAGAGAATCAACTAGACAGTCAGACTCAATCTTAATAAAAGTATATTAAAGAGCTATATCTCAATTTCTCGATTTAATATTTACTCAAGCAAATAGAAATCTGCGAGTCTAATTGAATACAAGAGAAATCACTTGAACAGTACCAAAGACCAATGTTCAAGGATCGATCAATTTCAATCAACAACCAAAGGTTGGATTTCCCAATTGATCGATTCAAACGCACTAACTTTGTGATATTTCAATTATATAACAAAATATAATGTGGTAAAGAAATAACAGAGTTTGAAGTTTTGTTAACGAGGAAACCACAAATGAGAAAAACCCGGGACCTAGTCAGGATTGAACACACTGTATTAAGCCGCTATGAGACACTAGCCTACTACAAACTAACTTGATCGGGTCGTAGTTGAACCCAAATCAATCTCACATCGATCCAAGGTACAAGTGCGCTCCTTACGTCTACGATCCTAGCGAGGATACTACGCACTTGATTCCCTTGGTGATCTCACCCACAACTAAGAGTGGCTACGACCCAAAGTCGAAGACTTTAATAAACAAATCTGTATCACATGAGAAAAGTCTACGGTAATAGATAAATCGTCTCCCCGAGAAATACCTACGAGTTTTGTTCTTTTTTTAATAAATCAAGGTGAATAGGAACCAATTGATAACCGGACTTATATTCCCGAAGAACTGACTAGTATTATCAATCACCTCACAATAATATTAATCGACTAGCGAAAAGAAGATTTTGCGGAATCACCAACTATGATACGAAGATGTTTGTGACTTCTTTTTATATCTTTCTATCGGAGAAATCAATCTCAATCCAATCTTTCGATTGTACTTAGTACGATAGAAACTTGCAAGATCGAGATCACACAACTACGAGAAAGTAGTATTTGTGCAGCTTCACAATCCCAATGAAGTCTTCAAGTCGTTAACCTACAGGGTCTCGATAGAAACCTAAGGTTAAAGGAGAATCGACTCTAGCTTATACAACTAGTATCACATAGGAGGTGTGGGGATTATCTTTCCCAGTTTCTAGAGTTCTCTCTTATATAGTCTTTCAAATCGGGGTTTGCAATCAATGTTAGCTTAGTAACAAAGCATTCAATATTCATCGTTATATGAAAACTTTGATTAGATTCAAGCTAATATCTTTCAATAGTTAGATCAAAACTTAGCTTGTTACACACAAATGAAATGCACGTTTTTAGGTTTGTGTAACCGTACCCAAACATGTACATTTAGTTGGCTCAACAGTAGTTAACCAAATGGTTAGCCATATGAGCACTTTCATATCAACCATATTCTTCTTTACCATAACTACTAGTTCAAATGACTCAAATGAACTAGTTAGAGAGTTGTTCAATTGCTTAGATCTTTATAATAGACACAATTGAAACAAAAACGATTTGATTCACTCGAATCGATTCATGAACTTTATAGCCACACGGTATGCAATTATGCATTCCTTAGTTTATATAAGTTTAAGTTCACAAATAATCGTTTTAGAAAATAACCAACTTAAGTCGTGAAGCTGACGCGGACTTAAGTACCCGAATAAGTTTGTTTTTAGTTTACAAACTCCAGCAGAATTTCTCGGGATGAGAACTTCCGACAGTACGCGGACTCTAGTTCCGGTTTTCCTGAGCAGCAAAGTACGCATACTTTGGTTCAAGGAATAAGGACTTACACATATGTGTTACCACACAATGTTTATATCCTTCCATGGTTATAGATTCTAAACTCTCATTTCAGTCGTTGAAACATTCTTAGAGGACGTTATATAGTTGTTATTCCCAAACCATTTTTCGTCAAAGCCATTTTCAAGTGATTGAAACTTAATATGACTTTCGTCACTAGTAAAGATGAACTTGGCCAAAGCGAAAGCTTACCAACACATATTTCGAGAAATAGATAAGCGAGATAAACTCGGCTCGAAATAGCAAATGTGTATAATCATAGTCTATATAGCGAAACAACTTTTGTCTCAAGATAGGAGATAGAGTTTATAGAATTTTGAGTGATAGATAAGTTCAAGTCTCCACATACCTTTTAGTCGATGAAGTTCCAAAAGTTCCTTGAGTAGTTCTTCATCTTTGTATGATGATCGCCATGGAGTCTTGAGCACAACTATGCTTTCTATCCTAGTGAAACTTAGCTAATAGTAGACTAGAAATCAAGACTTATAGTTTTGATCGCTAATATTGACAAACATGCTTGAGATAGAAACGCATGCGAGTTCGTAGAGCGGTGCTCTAACACTTGGGTTGCTCTGGTGCGGAGATTTCAACCTCAGCATTAGGGTTAACATCGGGATTTGGATCCTTAGGAAGATCGCCACCATATTCATCTTCTTGGAGTTGATCCCCCTGAAGAAGAGTCTATACATCTTCATCATCATCGCTCTCATAATAATAATCACTGTCAGGATCATGAAACTTCTCATCTTCAGCCACGCCAAGAGGTTCCACATCTAGTAAAGGAAGTGAGTTAGTGAGGCAAACTCGATCTGCAAGAGCCTGACCCTTAAAGTGAACATCTCGTGTGGTACTTTTATTAGTATTCTCCATAGAAACCTCCATCAATCTCTTACGATATAAACACCTCCTATTCGCCCTGTCTCGAGAAGAGGAAAGTGCTACGGAAAGTTTCCCCCGTTCTTTATGAGCCTTAGCCAGATCAGACCTCAGCTTCTGGATGGTACACTGATATGACCTCTCAGATGCTGCGAAAACAAAAAATATCTAATTAATACCAGAGCGTCAAAATGGAAATAGACGAGGATATTTCAAGTAATTAAAAATATAGAAAACTGAGGCAGTCAGCCCTTCCCTTTGAGAAATGAGATACTGAGGCAAAGCAAGACCACTACTTTTCATATCATCCATGCATTTATCAAAGTCATCACCAATTAAAACTTGAAGACGGGATCGAATCTTCTTTTCATCTTGGGAAAGAGAAGCATTTTCCTTTACCAGGATATCATGAGACCCCTTTAATTGTGTATGCTGCTCTCGAAGTTTATTCATATTCACGGTCATTTATATTTTGCTCCGAATAATCTTATCATTCTCCAAGGTTAATTTCTTCATAGCCTCATCATGTTGGCTTCTTAAGGTGCGAAGAGATTCTTCTTGATCGGTACAAGTCTTCCGAAGAATAAGATATTGATGCGTAAACATCGCCTTCTCATTTAAAAAAGACCGCCTCTATGCAGCAAGGACTCGATTTTCATCTGACAGAGTTTGATTTCTTAAATCAGAACTATATAATAATCCCGAAAGGTGGGATACTTGGGAGCCCAGAAAATTATTTTGATTACATAGACAAAGATTTTCATTTTTTAGGTTATCAATCTGATCAAGTAGGTATGAATGATTATTAATTAATTGATTTATTTGACTCTGCAATCTCTCATTATCTGCACGAGCATCCTCAGCAGAGTGTTGATAACAAAATCTCTCCATGACGCGCTTTTGGTTTATGTCTTACATATGTACGAAGAAACTCAAAATATGGACGCACGCGCAGCAAAATTTAAAAGTGATTACTAAAAGAAAGGGAAGCACACCTTTAAGTTCTTGATTCTTGTTGCGAATATTCTCAGACACAAGAGATTCGGCATGAAGATCTCCCTTTAGCTTAGCATTTTGTTGGGAAAGCTCTTGGATGGTATTACTAGACTAAGAGAATCCCTCGGTTTGGACTTAGAGGCGACGAGATTCCTAAGAATGAAATAAAACAAACATGAAGGTGCGGTAAATAAGAATGAATTGAAAAGTAAAAGAGAAAGAACATTTACCAAGAGGTCAAATGCGAGATTAACGCTTGGATCCAGTTGTGTGAAAATTTCGCTCCTAGTTGACTTATCAGGAGGAGAATCACACAATAACTTAGCAACATCGTCACAAATACGAACTTCGAAAGGGTCATTGATAGACGAGCGAGCGACATTGATGATGTACAAAAGAGACTTATCCCCATCAACCTTTACAAAGACTCCATGATCAGCAGAAGTGGTCTCCAAGGAGGAAGGAGTGATTGCATAAGGAGGAGGAGCAATCACAACAGCACCCATAGAAGAATTAGTGGTGATATCCAACGAAACAGGAGCAATCATATCATCTGCTGGCGCGGGGATATTCACGAAAACAGAAACGGCAACATCCTCCGTTGACGCGGTTATATTATCAGAAGAAATGATGAAGATGTGCTCTATCGGTGCGACATTCTCAGAAGCGGTAATCTCCTTCGAGGATGCAGGGGTATTCAAAGAAGCTGAGGCAACAACGTTCTTCAGAGTAGTGTCAATACCAGAAGAGACCTGTTGTTGAGGACGAAGTTTGTAGTTGAGCTCTGGTAAGACAAGGGAAGTGTTGACTGTAGGAGCACGGCGAACTTTCTTAACCTCCTTCTTCTCACAATTAGTTTCGCCCTCAGTACCCTTCGAAGAACAACGCAGATAAGAAACAGAGGTAACAATATTGTTTTAACTCTAAAGAGAAAAAAGTATTTCTTACTACCTTGTTATGTGAAGGCTTCCTCTTGCAAGATTCATTATCTTTAGGGATAGAAGAAGAATTAGGGTTTGAAACTGTAATACGAAGATTGCCAGAGGAAGAATTTTTGATGCAACAAACCAGTATGGGAATATGAAGAAAAATAAACATGAAGAACAACAGCAGAATAACAATGGCGATCGAAAACTTAAAAACAAGAAAAACGGAAAGGGAAATAAGATGGTAGTAATGATAGAGCAAGCCAACCTGGGATGAGAATCCATAAGGTCCAAAAGACATCGACACCGAGAAAATTTCTGAAAAAAGAAGAGAATGAAGGCTTCGAGAGGATGAAGATGGAGAAAATTAACAAATAAGAAGGGTAAATAAAGAAAAGAAAAGATATCACTCCTCACCACAGTCAATAAATGAAGAAAATATGAGGGAGAGACTATCGGTTAAATTATGACGTGCCGGTTAAAAGGGAAAAAGGTCAACACGTGTAGACGGTTATGCCGAGATTCCGGAAACATGTCGGTCGAAAAGAATACGAAGAGATGAATTGGTCCGGCAAAATAACAAACCAGAGTTTCTCATACCGCTCTTTTTCTCGAAAGAAGAATATGAGAAGAGGCAAAATATGGGTGCAAAATACCGCACACTCATTAAGTATGCGAACACGAACGCGTACAACATATCTTAGATGATGCACTGGATGATGTCACCAAGTCACATGTCGCAATGTGAAGATCAACGCGACAGTAGAGAATCCATGTGGCAATATTAAAGTCAAAGTGAAGTTGACGCACTCCAGATCCGAAAATAGGGGCTTTATTAGCTGTCCTCCACTATGTAAACTCCTATAAAAGGAACCTGATGCCATTATATAAGGGGGAGACCTTTTTGTGAGCTGAGATAAGATATTTAAGAGAGAGAAATTTATTTGCTTCCCAAGTTAGGGTTTCTACTCTTATATTTAGTATTTGATCTATCTTTTAATAAAATGATTTAGTGTTCTTCCCGTGATGTTTTGAATAGAGTTTATAGATTTCACTAAGGGTGTGGTTGTAGGATTTCCTGCAACTACACGTGGGTTGTCGTTGTATGGGTATAGTCGCTGGGATTACTCCCATACGGGCCTAGCTCTGATATTATATTGAAGTTCATGGGAATATTCAACCTCGAAAACCGGTTTGTAACGTTAGGATTTCCCAAGGCTTATAGAGTTCAAGATCTTAAGCTTCCCATACCATGTGGGACTAATAATCTCGACATGTCCCCTCACGTGTAGCCTCGCAGGATCTAACACGAGAACAATAAATCGGGTGACGCGAAGTAAAGGTAGATGCAGTCTAGTGACTCGTCACAAACGGAGGCATTTGCGAGAACTTCATCAACAAAGGTATGTAAACATCTTATCTTATTTATTCAGTGCCATTCAATCTTATGAGACTATGTCTTATTATTTTAGTAGATTTAATATTGAAAATAAAAAAAATTGAGTTCAAGTTTTTCTTGTGTGAACTCTTGAAATATAATTCAAGCATCAAAAGTTACATATTGAAAAGAAGAAATTTCGATTTCAAGCTTGTCTTGTTCGAAATATAACTCAACCAACGAAAGTTCGTAAATCTTTAGCAAATTTAGTCAAGAACAGTATATTTTCACAAACTATTTTTGTCTAAATTGATCTTTGAAATCGTTTGTACCCAGAAATATTTCCAGGTACAGAACACAATCGATTTGGTGATGATAATCAGAACTAGGGTTTAACATAGAACAAGCAAAAATACAAAGACACGAATTTAACGTGGTTCGGCAAGTGTTGCCTACATCCACGGACGAATCCCCGTGGAGAGATATTTTATTGATGTATGGATTATAATGATTTATGATCCCTTCTAGGCTTTGATGGTGTATTTTCATCTATTAGGGGCGTATCCCTATAGGGTTGAGATTCCCCTCTATTTATACAGTTGAATACATGGGTTAAACCCTAATTTCAAGATAAACTTCCTTTGTAAGTAACTTGGCTAGGAAGACATCTGGAATGTTCCAAAACTTTCTCTGCACCTTGTTCAGCAAGTCATCCATAAACTTATAGATGACTGGATACATGGCTGGAGACTAGATGGAGGCTGGATGGCAGCCGGCTGAGTACTTGGCTGGAAACTAGTTGGCAGCGCGACTGACAACTAGGCTGAATGCTAGTTGGCAGCACCGCTGGCAACATGACTGGGAACTGGTTGGAAGCACCGCTAGCAACATGGTTGGAAACTGGCTTGGAGTGCGACTAGCAACATGGCTTCTACAGTTGACCGATGGTTGACTTTGACCATTGACCAGTCATTGACTTTGACCATTGACCGGTCGTTGACTTGGTTAGGCCGTATACTATGTTGGTTGGCTAAATGGAAAACTTGAATGAGGGCTTAATGGTGGTTCAATCTGGCCCAATATGTGGCATTTTTTCATGGTACAAACATCGCCCTTTCTTAACCTCCAACTTGTTGTGGGGTTAAGAAGTTTCGTTTCCCTTGGTCAATGACAAAATTCACCCATGAGTCTGGATTATTGTTGTTGAAGTGAATGGAAACCTTCCCTCGTCGTTTGTGAAAATCAAGACGCCCTTAAGAGTAAATTATTGTTGTTGAAGCGTAAAGCAAGTTGCCTTCAAGTGAGATTATTGTGATTGGAGATTGAATGTCATCAGGTGAGCACTAACCATTTTTGTAGACAAAACGGATCAAAGCGAATCAGTTCACAACTAAGCGTGATAGTGAAGCGTAATAGTTGCCTACAACTGGAGTACAATAGTTGCAGGCGATAGATGACCCGAACATTTACTGGTGATACCGGATTGCAATGATTTATGGTGGGCTGCAGCTGATTATGCAAAACTAGGGTTGCAGTTATTGAGTCGAAACCAGGCTGTAGTGGTTGATGTGGAATCAGATTGCAGCAATTGTGTAAAACTAGACTGGTAACAATTGTTGAAAAGACGAGCTATATTTGAAGTCTTTGAATTTGGAATGTGGTTTCGAGTTTGTCGTTCAAGTAAAACTTGAATTCTTGAATGATAGTAATTCGACCAAGCTGGTAGTAGCGATGCTTCACATCAACTACAGGCTAAGATGCGACAATTGTGAGCGAGAAAGGCGACAAAGATTAATGAGACCCTTCTGAATGAGACTTTGTGTCATTGGTCCTCCAAGCGATCTTGGATTTGCTACTGGATCTGACAGCGATCTTCATATGTATTCAATAGTTATATGAATCAGGACAACAACAATGATGTAAAACTAGACCACAACAGTTGCAGCGGAAATGAAATGTAATGACTGCGATAAATTGATCAGACAATATATAAAATCGCTCTCAATAGCGCTAATGAGCTGTGAGCAAAATTGGATTGCAACAACTTCGAGCAAAGATGGACGCAAAGAGATGCGTTCAAATGACCTGCGGGGAGATGCGAGTAAAACTTCACTGCAGCAATGATACATGTGTATCTTTCTCTCCCCGAGAACTAGTGATCCTCAAGAAGGATTGAGGATAGAATTGTAATTTATGAGGGATTACTAAGTGTATTATGGATTGCAGGCTTCCTACCATATGTATCCTAGGAAGGATTTGGTTTGTTAAGTTTGAAAATTTTGATGGACTAAGGGTGTTTATGGGTAACAATAATACCTGTAAAGTTGAAGGAATTGGGAAGATTCGTTTGAAGATGAATGATGGTGTCGTTTAAGAACTTGAAGATGTTCGTTATGTCTTAGGAATTGAAGAAAAATCTGATCTCAATAGGTGAACTTGACTCCCGAGGCTTCGAGTTGACATTGAAGGGTGGAGTTTTGAAAGTATATTCCAATGGGCTAGTTGTTATGAAAGGTTTGAAACATGGAAACTTGTATTTTAAGGAAACACAAGTGTGAGTAAAGGAATTGCGCAGCAGATCGGAGAAGTGTTGAGTCCGACACTACCAAACTATGGCATATGCGTTTAGGGCATACCAGATAAAAGTCCTTGCAAAAGCTGACTTCGCAAGGATTGTTGAAAGGCACAAAATCATGCAGCAAGTTGGGATTTTGTGAACATTGTGTGAAGGGGAAGAGAACTAGAACGAAGTTTATGACCGGTAAAAGCACCACCAAGGGAATTCTAAACTATGTCCACAAAGATATATGGGGACCTTCAAGGACTGCATCCTTGAGAGGTAGAAGATATTTTGTCTCATATATAGATGACTTCACCAGAAGAGTATGGGTGTACACCATGGTAGAAAGGATGAAGTTTTGGGAATATTTTGAAGTAGAAAAGAAGGTCGAGATGAAGAATGGCAGGAAAGTGAAGGCCTTAAGATCAGACAATGGTGGTGAGTACAAGTCTGATCAGTTCCTGCGAATCTGTGAAGATGAAGGCATTGAGCGTCATTTCATAGTAAGGGAGACTCCAAAAATAACGCGGGGTGGCGGAGCGCATGAATCGTACATTCCGGAGAAAGTACGATGTGTGTTGTCTAATGCTAGATTAGGCAAGCCGGTTTTTGGGTTGCGACTATGCGTGTCACCTAGTAAATCGGTTGCCAATGGCAATGGCCTAGAAGGTAAAACTCCGATGGAAGTATGGTATGGTAAACCGATTTGATTATGATATGTTACATGTATTTGGTTGTCCCGCTTATTACCATGTGAGGGAAGGAAAACTTGATCCTAGAGCCAAGAAAGCCATTTTTGTATGTTTCCAATCAGGGGTAAAAGGATACAAGTTATAGTGTCCCGAGTCGAAGAAGGTACTGATAAGTAGGGACGTTACCTTTAATGAGACTGCAATGTGGAAGAATGAATCATCTGAAATAGAAGTACAAAGTCGGCAAATGGCGGAGTTTGAACCAAATGAGAAACCAGCGAAGTTTGTCCACATAGACGAGAATTTGGAAGATGAAGGTTACGATGAAGACTTAGAATTGGGAACAACTGATGGTTCAACCAAGACCATAACAAGAGGTACAAGTAGAAGAAACACGACCTGAAGTACCGGAAGAAGCTACATATTATGATAGTATAGCTCATAGGAAAGAACCAAGAAATACTCGCAAACCAGAACGGTTTGGAGATATAGTTGCATATGCATTACCAGTTGTAGAATAAGAAATTCCAACCACTTATAAACAAGTCGTCAAGACAGTTGAAACGATGGAGTGGGAGAAAGCCATGAGTGAAGAGATGGATTCTCTTGACAAGAATGGAACTTGGGAGCTGGTGGAGCTACCTAAAGGTGAAATGGCAATTAGATGCAAGTGAGTATATACATAGAAGGAAGGATCTTCAAGTGCAAGAAATGTAAGATACAAAGCAAGGTTGGTAGCTAAGGGTTACGCGCAAAGGGAAGGGATTGACTATAACGAAGTGTTTTCTCCAGTGGTAAAGCATATTGTAGCTCCCCTAAGCTAGCAGCTGGCTAATCCAAGAGATTAACTAAATATAGAGGCACTAGAAAACTAAATGATATACTTAAGCATTCAATTAAGAAATGTGCTACAAAACTTAACCCTCTCTGAAACATATATATCCAAGAAATCCTCTCAAAAGATACATATACAATAATCATTTAGTTTGAGATACAATATGCAATATGCAATATAATAAACATAGTAGAAGTTATCCAACTAACGAAATCAACCCCTGAAGCTTTCACGCAACTCGATCCGCACTCGAACCGAAAGTGGGAAAGGGTGAGCACATCATCCCTAAAAGGGGTTCCCAGTAGGAATAACATTTAACTTTCAAGTAATCATTGAAAATGATTTGAAAATAATTCATGTTTTCCCCAAACACTAAAACACAACCAATTTCACATAGGTAAACAATCATGTATATGGATCTAACTCCTTCCAAACAATTTACTAATATGGTGACTCGTCTCGCACCTAGTTATTGCAATAAAAGTAAGTACGTATAAATGAAGGAGCAATATCCTATATACCACAGATGGAAACCCTCAGTTTCCAAACAATCAAATGGAAATTCTTATTTCCCGAACAATTCATGAAGTCATCAAGGCATTACAATTCCTTTCGAAGCAATGGAAAGATTAAAAGAAATAACAGAACTTTGTAATTCAAAGTTAAACAATGCATGGAAAGCACAATCAGACAATGCATAAATTTATTAAACATAAACTTTTTTAAAGGAAAACAAAAATAATCACAGAAGAGTTAAATATAAATTCCCACCTCTTTTGATGACAAGCCACGCCTACCTCGAGATCCACGATCCACTGGTCCATCCTTGAATCGATCATTGTTAATAAAGACTAACTGTTAATCACACAAGAACTCTAAGAGTTTAGCCAAAAGGCTCACACATGGCTTATACAAGTTTAACTAATGGTTATTAGACCTAGTCCATCAATCCATCCCATTAACACAAGGCATGACCACTTAGGTCAACTAATCGGTTACTATGAGTCAAAAGGGTCAATCGACGGTCAACATCTATTCCAAGTCAAGTCAATGGTCAACGAGTCAAACGGGTTAACTCGGATCGGGACCGGGAACTCGTTGAGTCAACAAGATTCAACTCAGTCAGCTACTTAGTCAGACAAGAGCATATCCAGTCCCGATTGAATAAGATCGATCAGAATGACCAAATGTTCTTATACAAATGTAATTCTAACTCCGGTTCAACTTCATTCTAAACATTGCATCAATACATTCATTCTTAATAAACTTCAAACTTCATTTACAATACAAATTAAAATTACCTGCAATTGCGATTTACAAGCTTTCCTTAGAGAGATTCAACTCATACATTCATTTAACCTTCATTCCCGCAACACCACACATTTAAACCGAAGCTCTGCAACTTAAATAGTTACAATTGTAACTCAACTTCCGACATTTACCTTGACTCAGAGCACATCTCAGCTCATTCATCTACTTCTCATTATCAGTTAAACAAAACACAATTGCATCAATTACCAGTCTTAGTTCATAATCACCAAAGAACTCCAATTCAAGCAACTCTTAGCATTCAAGACACCAAACCACTTGCAATATTCACTTATGGTTTAGTTCATACTGCAATTCTATTCCAATTTACTTCAACACAACACTACCAATAACTCTGTAATTCCATATCCAATATCTCCATCACCACCGTCATATCCTCACCAAAATCCATTTAAGCACCATGAATACACCATCTCATTCATGTTCTTCATCCGTGCCGATTTATAGCAACACCACAAAAACCTTCAATTCAATTACTAGACTACCGCAAAACCAATACAACTTCACAACCAATATACTAGTTCCCCGCAACATCATCTCACATGACCTCAACCCCTCAGACATTCATACAACAAAGAATATTCAACTCAATTCTTCCGTAGCTTCAAAACATCAGAACAAACTCTTTGTTGATTCATAAAACTCGATCGAAGATAACATATCAACATCCAATTACTACAAACATCAAAATAACCATACTTTAATAAATATAACAGTCTTAAATTGGGTAAGGAGATATTACCTCAACAACAAACTTAAAGTCTTCTTCTTCGTCTAATAACGCACCATTAGTCTCAACTCTTCCATCAGCAATCCAAACCCACGAATCTTAAATCCCAATCAACTAAGAACCCTAGTTTCCGATTCATCACAGAAACATAGCTCTCCAATCCTCCACTGTAAATCGAAGATTGAACACCAAATCTTCTAAACGCCTTTTGAGTTCATCTTATGAAACCCTAATTCTTTGATCATCTCCAAAACAACTTCAGAACTGAAATTAAACCTCAACCCTTCTATTCTTCATCCTTCAACAACCTAATTAACCTATCTATTCCATACGAATCCAATAATTAATTTACAAACCCTAACTTGTCTTCTACCAATTTAACTCTTCAATCTCTAACAGTTCTCTTCCATAATACACAACTTCGTCAAACTCGAATTACTCTTCATCTCTAAACTTAATTTATCCAATCGATCAATACCCAACTCCAATTTCTCAATTCCTTACTCAAGCAACAATTCACGGAGAAAACCCTAGTTCTCTTTTCATAACAGCACTCAAACTTCTCCTTCCCGAGCTCAATCAACCACATCATCTCAATTTCTTCCTCAGATCAACAACTACAAGCTTTCTATGAACTAATCTCGAAAGATTCAAGTTCAATCCACTGAAAATAAAATCGATAGAAAGGAAGAGAAGAAGAACAGAGAAGAAGAAGGAAGAAGAAGAGAAAAGAAGAAATGACATTCCTCTCGAGCGCTAAGGGGATAAGGACGACAAAACACTAAAGGCACCCGAGAAACGGATAAAGGCAGCCACACGGTTTGATGTGAAAAAATCATTTTACCTTTCGTACATATCTGAAGATATCTTCCTCGTCCGGTATCCGAATGACATATTTGAGTAGCCCATTCCACGTAACTTTTCGAGATCTATCTATCGACACTAGTTTCGCATCTAGATCGTTGTTAGATTAATTTCTATTAATTAAATCTATATTAACTAATCGAGTCATTTGCAGTTAAATCGTCTCTTAACCGGTCTAATAGCGTTGACGAGCTTGAGGGTCTTTACATTCTCCCCACCTTATACATTTTCGTCCTCGAAAATTAAACCATTCTTCTGAGCTTCAAAACTCCCCACCTTGAAGAAAAATATTATTTCTTGTCTAAGCGCAAAACAACATGAAACAAAGCACAACCCTATATGGCTTTCTACTGCTAAAATTTGTGACTCTAAGTCCAATAGTCTAATTTATATTTCATAAGATGATTGTCTCAAAGCTCACTATGCTGAATTAATTTCTAACAGGCGACTAGGTCTAAATTCTTATTACTAAATTTCTATTTCAATAGATTAATGGTTCTAACGATTCGACAAGTTTATGAAGACACAAAAGTACACAAGCAACAACTATGACTCTTGTGTGTACTTCAAACATCTCAAAGATAAATCCTTTATCTACTTACTTTTATACGTAGAAGACATGCTTATTGCGTCTAAGAGTAAGGTGGAGATTCAACGATTGAAAAATCAGTTGAGTAGTGAATTTGAGATGAAAGATCTCGGTGAAGCAAGAAAAAATTTGGGCATAGAAATTGAGAGAGATAGGAAATCTGGCACTATTAGTCTTTCTCAAAAGTCTTATTTGAAAAAAGGTATTGAAGCGTTTTGGTTTAGATGAAAATTCAAAACCGGTAACACAACCTCTAGCTCGACACTTTAAGTTGAATGATGAACAGTCACCAAAAACAGTGGAGAAGCAGAGGTTAATGGCTGAAATACCATATGCAAGTGCTGTTGGAAGCCTTATGTACGCTATGATATGCACTAGGCCTGATATTTCACAAGTTGTTAGTGTTGTTAGTAGATATATGCATAATCCAGGGAAGGAACATTGGCAGGCTGTGAAGTGGATTCTGCGGTATATTCAAGGTACCGTAGATGTTGGATTGAAGTTCTCACGGAATGAGAGAACTGGTTGCAAAGTAATAGGATATTGTGATTCCGATTATGCAAGTGATTTGGACAAGTTTCGGTCCACTACTGGGTATGTCTTTACAGTTGCGAGTGGACCGATAAGTTGGAGGTCCACCTTACAACCTACAGTAGCATTATCGACAGCCGAAGCTGAATATATGGCTGTTGTAGAAGGTATAAGGGAAGCCGTTTGGATGAAAGGTTTGTTTGAGGAGTTTGGGATTCAGCAAGAGCAAGTAAGCGTGTATTGTGACAGTCAAAGTACAATACATCTAGCTAAGAACAAGTTTATCACGCTCGAACAAAGCACATCAATGTACGATATCACAAAATACGGGAAATTGTTGAAGAAGGTGTGTTAGAGCATTACTCGGTCGAACTCGCATGCGTTGCTATCTCAAGCATGTTTGTCAATGTTAGTGATCAAAACTATAAGTCTTGATTTCTAGCCTATGTAGCTAAAGGTCCCGGACTAGGATAGAAAGTGTAGTTGAGCTCAAGAACTCCATGGCAATCATCATACAAGACGAAGGACTACTCGAGAAACCGGTGAAACTTCATCGACTAAAAGGTATGTGGAGACTTGAACTTATATGTCACTCAAAAGTCTATTTACTCTATCTCCTACTCTTGAGACAAAAGTCGTTTAGATGTATAGACTTTCATTATACACATTTGCTATTTCGAGCCGAGTTTAACTCGCTTATCTATTTCTCAAAATATGTGTTGGTAAGCTTTCACTTTAACCGAATTCATCTTTACCTAGTGACGAAAGTCATGATATGTTTCAATCACTTTGGAAATAGCTCTGACGAAAAATAGTTTGTGAATAATGGATATATAACGTTCTCTGAGAATGTTTCAATGATTGAAATGAGAGTTTAGATTACATAACCATTGGTAGGATATAAGCATTGTTGTGGAAACACATATATGTATAAGTCCTTATTCCTTTCACCAAAGTTTGCGAACTTTGTTGATCAAGAGAAATGGAAGTGGGGCAAGACAAGTTCGCGAACGGCGGAAGTTCTCGACTCAGAGAATTTATCTTTGAGTTTGTGTACTCCTTGCATGAGCTTAAGTCCGCGAACCCAGTCCACGAACTTGAGTAGGTTATATCTAAAACCGGTTTTTCTTGAACTAATGTTTATATAAACTAAGGAATGCTTTTGCAAACCGTGGATATAAAGTTCATGAACCGATTTGAGTGAATCAAACTGTTTTTGCTTCGATTGTGTCTTGTGTAGTTACATAAGATCTAAGCAATTGAACAACTCTCTAACTAGTTCATTTGAGTCATTTGAACAAGTTATGGTGAAGAAAAATATGGTTGATATGAGAGTGTTCATATGGCTAACCATTTGGTTGACTATTGTTAAACCAACAAATGTTAATATTTGGGTACGGTTCATAAACCCAAAATTGGACATTTCGTTTGTGTGTAACAAGCTAAGTTTTCGATCCAACGGTTGATAAATATTAGCTTGAATCTAATCGGGTTTTCATCTAACGGTGAATATTGAATGCTTTGTTACTAAGCTAACATTGATTGCAAACCCCGATTTGAAAGAATATATAAGGAGAACTCTAGCAACTGGGAAACCTAATCCCCACACTTTACGTGTGATACTAGTTTGCTAAGCTAGAGTCGATTCTCCTTTAACCTTTGGTTTTCTTCTTCTAAAACCAGGTTAACGACTTAAAGACTTCATTGGGATTGTGAAGCCAGACCGATAATACTTTTCTTGTAGTTGTGTGATCTTATCTTGTTGTTTCTATCGTACGAGTACAATTGAAATAATTGGCTTGAGATTTATATCTCCGATAGGCAAGATAGAAAAGTAATCACAAACACTTCGTCTCATCGTTTGTGATTCCACAATATCTTTTTTGTTGCGTCGATTAAGATTATTGTGAGGTGATCAATAATACTAGGCTGTTCTTCGGGGAATATAAGTTTGGGTTATTGATTGGTTCCTTTTCACCTTGATTTATCAAAAGACGGAACAAAACTCATAGGTTTATTCGTGGGAGACAGATTTATCTATTACTATAGACTTTTCTGTGTGATATAGATTTGTTTATTAAAGTCTTTGACTTTGGGTCGTAGCAACTCTTAGTTGTGGGTGAGATCAACTAAGGGAATCAAGTACGTAGCATCCTGCTGGGATCAGAGGCGTATGAGCATAATTGTACCTTGGATCTGGTGTGAGATTGATTGGGGTTCAACCACAGTCCATACCGAAGTTAATTTGGAGTAGTCTTGAGTACAGAGCGGCTTAATACGAGTGTGTGTTCAATCTAGACTAGGTCCAGGGGTTTTTCTCGCATTTGTGGTTTCCTCGTTAACAAAATTATGGTGTCTGTGTTATTTCTATTCCGCATTATATTTGTTTATATAATTGAAATATCACAGGTTGTGCGTTGTTCAATCAATTAGAATATCCGACCTTTTGGTTGTTGATTTAATTTGATTGACACTTGGATATTGGTCTTTGGTACCATCCAAGTTATCTCTCTTTGATAAAGACTCATGATTTCTATTTGCTTGAGTAAAGATCAAATCGAGAGATTGAGATATAAACTCGTTGATATACTTTTTATCTAGATTGAGTCTGACTGTCTAGTTGATTCTCTAGAAATTATATTGGAGTTTGTACATACAGATTGCTAAGCGAAATATTGGATATGGTTGTTAGACCCCCGCTTTTTCAAGGTGAAATTTTGCTGGAAAAGATTGGAACCGCCAACAATCCAGCAGATATGCTCACCAAAGTGGTGACAAGTGAAAAGTTTATACATTTTCTAAACTTGATCAACATTGGGCATATTTGAAGACACCTTAGGGTGTAGTGGTGCTGTTAAGCACATGTGAATCCCTATAAGGGAGTGAAACATATTTACGATGAGTGAATAAGTGAAGCATCTAAGGATGAGTGAAAGCAGCAAAAGTTTGAAGGAAATGAAATGTCAGATTTCATGCCAAGGTGGAGAAATTAGAGAACGGTGAAGTTGTCCTAGAAATCTTGCCAAGGTGGAGAATTGTTAGTTATTTGCTTGATTTAGGAAACACCCTGTTTTAGGAAAGATCAAACTGATTTCCTAAATCAGTTTGCACCTCCTCAAGTATTTTAGGAATATGATTTCTAAGTTATATTAGGAATTAGTTCTCTATTTAGGACTTCTATTTATAGGCAATTCTAGATTATTCCTAGGCCTATAAATAAGAGTGATAACCCTTTGGTTATTGTATCCTAGTCTGAATTGTTATAGGTGTGTGAAGAAATAGTTTGTCTATTCTTTAAGTTTCAATAAGAAGTTTATTTGCTGCAGTGGAGTAGGCACATTACCGAACCACTATAATTCTTTGTGTTCTTGTTTTAAATTCCGCGTAGTTTTCTGTTTTCTGTGTGAAGATCTTGGGTGTTTAGGAATTAGCTAATCTTAAGCACAACATTCCTTACTTGTGGGATCGAGATGCGGTTTTACATAGGAGGGAGCAGAAGTATACCTTTACCAAAGATGGGAAAATTTTTGTAATACGAGCTATTGACTCTCCTCTTGAGGGAGCGAGCTTGATTATAGCCACTCAGGCAAAACGGTTAGTGAATTCTAGTACAAAGTTCATTATTCTTATCCGTTCTCTTGACGAGAAGCCGAGTATAGTTTGTTTGGAAACCCTAACCAAACAAGAAGAACACGACCTAGGAAGGTTGAAGATGTTTAAACCACCATTACTAGATAATGATGGAGATGAAAATATGATCTTGCCACATGTGGAAGACTTGTAGTTTGATAGAGAATAACCACTCGAAGAGGATTGTATTACGAAGCGAAGAGTGACTAAGACAAGACAAGAAGATAAGGAGGCTTTTCAAATTAGAAGTCAAAGTCAAGTTCCCAGCAAGGAGAGATGGTTCAGCAGGGTGAAAGGAACTCTTGAGTTCCCTAACCTCCAAATATAACTTTCACGGGAGTTCAAGTTCTTGAGGGGGCGCATGATACATGTGTATCTTTCTCTCCCCTGGAACTAGTGATCCTCAAGAAGAATTGATGATAGAATTGTAATTTAGGAGGGATTGCGATTTAAGGCAAGTATTATAAAAGCAAAATAAATTCCTAAGAGGTTTAGGAAACCAAACCAAAGTAAGGAAGTATGCCAAGATAAGGAAATACTTTCTAGACAAGGTAATATTCCTATAAAGGAAAATAAATTCCTAAGAGGTTTTGGAAACCAAACCAAAGTAAGGAAGTATGCCAAGATAAGGAAATACTTCCTAGACAAGGTAAGATTCCTAAAAAGGGAAGTATACCTAGAAAGGGAAGTATACCTGGAAAGGGAATTATTCCTAGATAAGGAAATAGATTCCTATAAGGTTTGGGAAACGTTAAAGCTATAAATAGAGATGTTTAGCTCATAGCTAAAGACAATCTAGAGAGTGTAGTTTGACACCTAGAAAATGAGGTTTAACACACATACCTAGAGAAGTTTGTGAGGCAATTAATTATTGTAAAAGCAAGCTTAGAAAATATTTTTAAGGTTATTTACCTAGAGATATTGTGAGCGTAACAAAGAGATAATTGTAATAGTTTTCTTGTCATAATCTAGAGAAGATATATTTCTTTGAATCTGGGTTTCTAGTGTGTTCTGTTTTCTAGTTTTTGTCTATTATTATTCGAATTCGCCTCTATAATGATAGTCACCAAGGTACAGAGATCAATACGTATCAAGCGGTGCCCGATTAGCAAGATCATAATAATGATTTAACAAAGTCAAGCACTGCAGCAGTTGAACCACGATCATTGGACTACAAGAGGCGAGGATAAGATGATTTGCGGCAGCCTTCCGATGTTGGATTGCAAGAGCGGCTAAGCCGCACAACAACGAGCAAAGATGTACAGTAGCAGATGCGAATAATGGACTGCAGGAGATACGATTAGTTAGATTACAATATTTGCTTTGAGGAACTGGAATTCATCAGTTTGATCAATCGGACTCGCAAAGAAGCTGAGTAAAATCGGGATCGCATCGATTTGTTTCAATCGAGTATAGTAGTTATGAGCAAAATCGATCGCATTAGTTGCGTCCAATCGAAAGCGATTACGAGCCAAACTAGACTGCATCGATTGCGTCCAACTCGAGTCCAAGAGTGCTTAGGAACTCGACTACAACAATTCGTTCAAGCGGATCAGAACGCCATGCTGGCTACTATGAGTTCTATCAATCGGATTTGAAAGCAGTTATTAACATTGTTGTTTGTGATAATTACATCAAAATATTAGGGTGTATACTCGCCCCCTCTTTATAATGTAACTCGTTGTAGGATTAAGAAGTTCAGGTGTATACTCGCCCCCTTTTATTCGATTTCCAGCAGCTGAATTTCACATCACATTTAGGTTCTATGTAACTCGCCCCCAAGCATGTGGAGTGTTACGCAGCTCTCCCTTAAAGAGTTATTTTAGACAATAAGGTGTTACATATCTCTCCCCAAGTGATGGTCATCCACGTTGAAGTGATATGCAACTCGCCCCCTGAAAACATCGATTGTCATCACGCTTAATGCTCGCACAAGGGTGCACTTCCTTGCTGCAGCTCGCTCGTGCATGAAATGAGGTTGAAGGTTTTTCTGCTATCTAGAACTCGCACAAGGGGCCAATCCCACTATTCTAAATTCGCGCATGTGCTTCTCCACATGCCTTGGCATGCGAAAACGCTCGCCACATTGTTGGTGTCTCATTGAATAAAAGAATGCACGATTCAATGAAATGATGCAAAAATATTTAAATTGTATTCGTACCTTATGAGAAGTGATACTGCGACTTTGTTTATATGGTGATTAGGATGTCCATCGGCTATGTTGATATTTTCCAATGGTAATGACTTCTTTCAATGTAGCCACATCATGCCTTAAATTATTTTATTATATTTTTAGAATGCAACCATTAATGCCTCCATGTAGGTGGGGATTAAAGGACGAACCAAAAATTGACGAGTCAATCGACTTGATCGCTAATGTTACGTCGATTGGAGAAGGTGCGGATGTGACGAATGATTTTCCGCTGACAATATGCTAACTGGACTAGTTGGATAAGTTTGGTACAAATCCTAAACTGTTTGTTGTACCATATCCAATTGGTCAGGTCGGGTGGGATTATCCGTTGATAATATTGAATGGGTGGGAAACGTCCGGTCTATTCAGTTTAGCTCACGGTTCGGCTTGGGCGAAATTCTATAGAAATTGGGTGGAAACATCCATGAATTGATGGTTCCGCCAGGCGGCTATATCGTGGTGGTTAAGTCTTAAGTGCATGCGGCTCGGTTGAAAGAACGGTGTGCTTGTCGACGTAGGCTCGATGTAACAGCCTGGTTTCGCGTAATGGCTTGGGACGGATATTGGCAAAGTCTGACAACCTTGGCAGCAAAAAATGATGAATATAGATGTAGAAGAGGTGGCATCGCCTTTGAAGATGACTTGGAAGGCACGCTAATGTTATGATATTATGTGAGATACGATGTCATGATGTAAGTGGGAGGTAGCATCACGTCGATACTATTACGGTGAATGAAGGGTAGCTTCATGAAGACGTCATGCTATAGAAGATGGCTCGAACAACTTGAATCATTGCGGCGGCTATGTCTAGTGCAATTAGCTTGGCGTCTCGTCTTAGTGATGACGACTTTTGGTTCGTGTCATGGATTGACATAGCAACTATACCTGTCTATGGGACTAGACTGAACTAGTTGAATGAAAATAGGAATGCACCAGTTGCATTCAACTGGACTGTGGACGGTTGTCGTGGGCTGGACTACGATATCTGCGACCAGCTAGACTTATGTGATTATCAATAAAACTAGGATCGCAAAAGTTGCGATCAATCGGATGCAATGATGTTTGAGAAACTCGACTACATCCAGTTCGATCAATCGATCAGCAAGCGATTGTGAGAAAATCGGAGCTGCAAGCCGATTACGATCAACACGGAATATAACAATTATATGGAAAAGGACTACAGCAGTTCGATCAACTGGACTGTAGCATTGCTGAGGAACTAGACTACAAAAGTTCAATCAATCGATTTAGCAGTGATTATGCGAAAATGGACTTAGATTCGATCAACTGATCACTGGACTATTGTTGAGTGATGGACGTATTTTTGTGTCCTATTTGTCTCGATTCTATATATTAATAGTACTCATTTTTGTACTTATTATGGTGTTTTATGCATGTGTAGGTATTTTTGTCCAATAAACATTTTTGGAAAAATCGGCTCGAAAAGTTGGTAAAGCGTCAGGGGACACCGCTATTCGGACTCTCACTATGGATAAGGGTACCAAATTACTAAGGGGCACCCTAGGACACCCCCAAGGCATGTGCTATTTACACCCTAGCCAGGATAGGGGGCGACCAGCTTCTTTCCCAAAATTCAAATCTGTTTTGGCGGGAAAACAAACTAGCGCTGCTTGATTTAGGGTTGGAGTTTTGAACGACTTCTATGGAGATTCAATGGCTGATTTTCATTGGGCTGGACCTGCTATAGCACAACAGAGTTGGTACGAGTGTTTGGATCGATCAGATTGGGTTGTATCATAGGGTTGGAGTGAAACAGTGGGCTTTCACCTGCGAAGTTTCTTGGCAGGATATTGGACGAGATTCAGTCGGAGTTGGACGTGGATTTTGATGGATATGATCCTGTTAATACTAAACATGATTGGTATAGGACCCATATTCGAAAATAAAGGGAGATTTCGTCGAGTTCAAGCAAACCAGAGGTGAAGGAAATTTAGGGATTCTCTTTAACCATATTTGGCAGGTGCGTGTAGTATTAAGGGAAGGGAACTCTATCTATAGTTGGGTTCTTCTGTTTTCGGAAAGATTTGATAGCTCAAACAAGCGTAGAGAGGAATCAGGAGGATGAAAAATCCCGTAACTTTTGGTTGAGGTAACCGAGAATAATTCTTGTATTTAATCGGATTTTTGGGACCTGTTAGCTATATAAAGGGTGTTGAGAGGTCAAGGAAGGGTGACGCAACCTTAGGAGAAGTTTAGAACCCAACAGAGAAGAATCATTCGAGTTGCAGAGCGAGTTACACCAGCAGGAGAAGAAGAAGAAGTTGAAGAACAAAACACCATTCAAAACAGTCGTTCTATCAGTCTTAATATCTGAACACTTAAGCATCTCAATTTGTAACACTACTAAAGTAACCAACAGTTCGTCCTTTGTAACAGCTTCTTTAGCGCCAATACAGCGTTGCAAACAGCCTGTTTTATTGCTTTTCATCCTTTTAATCATCTTTTGAGCCATAAACACAAATTTTGAGATTATGATTAATATGAGGAGCAAAACCCCAACACTGGGACGACAGAGGAAGCCTTATTTCACAATTGTTTGGTAACTATATTTGATTCTCTATGACTTTTGCATTGATTTATGAATTTAATTAATTATTTGTGATTTAGTCTGATGGTGTATGGTTAGACTTAGAGCTTTTGATGCACCATGCTTATGATTTACAATAAATCTTTTACAAAATCTATCTTTTGCAAAGAAAAGAGTCCATAAAAGAGCTAGAAGTGTTATGAATCAATATACGAACCAATTGAATGTGATTAATGGTGAAATCCTAAGTCCCAGTTCTCTCGATATTGTGATAGTCTTGTAAATATATTTTCTTTGTTTTAGTGTTTTCTTAAATCAAACCTTTACAAGCCCGAGTTGAACAAACTTTATTTACCACTTCTACAATCACATCAGTTTTTGGCGCCGCTGCCGGGGACTTGTATTTAGATTTGTTTTAGGTTTACTTTTATTATTTTTTGTTCTTTTTTACGCGTTTTGGTGTTTTTCGATTCTTTTCAGATTTGAAACGAAGGTACAAGGAAAGAAAAAGTGTTATAAAAGGAAAGCATCGCCAAAGAAGGAATGAAAAGAGGAATCTGAAAGGAGTGAAGAAGAAGATTTTGTATATAGTTATTTTGTTTTAATTTTAGAAACTGTAAATAGGGTTTTATTTTTGTAAATTTTCTTTTCCTTTTTGGACATTTTTATTTTTGGACTTGGACATTATTTTTAAAACCCTAAGGAAGGGTTAAAAATTAAATAAAACTGTTTGCAGGGAAGGACGCCAGTTACGATACTGTCTCGGCCCCTCGGGTTCGTACACTGACATAGGAGTCGGTGGCCTGAGTTGACTTCAACGGTTCATTGCCCGTCTGGTACGGGAGGTAAAACTCTATCCTCCCACGAATCCCCTGTCAGTGGGTTTTATTTTGTGTGACAACTCACACCCCTATAATAGAATGTCGGACTGGTATTACAATAACCAATACAACGAATATCCGACTGATTTTCAAAATGGACATTACTTTGACCATAGTGTGAATAGTGGTTGGGAACATCAAACTTTTGAAGGTTATGGTCCATACCATGGTGAGCCCAATTACTATCCACACGCCAACCGGTAAATACGAGCAAAATTCCTCTCTACTAAAGTCAACACGTAAGTTAGCTGAGTCGACACGTAAGTTAGCAGAAATGAATAACTTAGTTATGGACGAAAGCAATACAACGAGTGAACTTTCTTTCCTAGATTCAATCAGGAAGTCATGTGAGTTGACTCAGAACCTTTTGTTAGAGGCCCAGAAAAGAACTGCTCAAAATAATCTTAATTTCCAATATAGTGTTTCCAATAGTACCCTTGAAAATGAGGATAGTTACTCACATAATCAGGATGACGAGGATAAAATTGGTAACACTACTTTAAATGAGGTTCAACCATTTTAATGCTATTATAATGATGATTATGATGAGGATAGTGTTGATGAAGAATTTGAAATATGTGGGCATAGTGAACAGGAATTTATTACTCCAACTGAGCTTTATAATGATCATGTTATCCAAATAATTTTAATAATTATTCACCAATTCAAAAGGACGAGGATTTGACTAGAAGTATTTCAGTTTTAGACGATGTAGAATTTCCTAGTTACAAAGTCGATAATGGTTTAGAGGAACGGGTTTATCCTGAGAGTACTGTTTTAGAGTCCAAGGATAATAGTCTTAGACAAAGACGATGAACTCGTATAGCTTTCAAATATGAGTGAGGATGCATCACCTGAGTATAACCTAGAAGAAGCAATTGACCATTTTCAGGATTCCGATGATCTAGAAATTAGGGAAATTGTAGCTAGTCTATCTAGAGACACCCAAAACTCTAAGTTTGGGGGTGATATCATTCTCCATGTGCCTTACCTTTAGCTCTTAAAGAGATCCCTCACTTGGGACTTGACATATGTGCCTATACCATTGTAAAAGATCATCTTCAGACATGTTTTCCCGAACCTAATAATGTCCAGGAAGAAGTTCAATTGTTAGAAACCCATCCTCTGGTTGATGTGGTTTACCCAAGGCTATGATACTGAGATTGATTTTGTTTTCCCACCATATATTTTTCAACCAATTGTGGGAATGTATAAGTTTCGGATGTGTCAATTATTAAGTTTTGAGACTAAACCTAAGTATTTTAGGATATTAGAATCGACACATTTGCTTAAGAATGACCACCACTCTCATTGTGTTCAATTGTGTGAGTCAAACCTAATTGACTTTAAGGATCCGCAATTATTCGGTTTATTATTATGTGAGTCAAACCTAACTCTAATACCGATCGGATCTTAGCTACGAGGAAATGCTGCCCAAAGAAATTTATTTACACCCTTTCATAGAGCCTGAACCTGAACCACAGCTAGATATAGTTGTCTTAAACAGGAAACTAGACAAGGGTATGTTGTATTTGTTCATTTTCTTAGCATGTTGCGATTCCGTTTATTTGTGGTAGCTTTATTTGGTTTTGATGACCCACGAAATTCAGTTATTACTTTATGATTCTATGAGGTGACTAATCCTTTGTTAGTGGTCGAAGACGTTAAACTTAGCACTTCTTGGGAGGTAACCCAACATTCATGCAACACGGTAATATCTTTCCTTAACTCTTTTTCTTCAAATGGTAACATTATCTCCTTGTTCATGCTTTTAATTTCATCTTTAAAACATTGAATACAATGTTAGATTTAAGTTTGTGGGTATGGGAGAAACTTTTTAGTTGCATTAATAAACTCCAGAGCCTGGAAATTTATGCTTATTAAGGATGGCACTAACCAATCTAAGTGGATGGAAGCATCTTGGTTGTAGGAGTTGAGGAACCAATCTGATTAGATGGAAACATCTAAAGAGTCTATTCATAAAAGCACAGAGCTCAGGTGTTAGAAGAAAGTAAAACATGGTAGTTTCGCCATATCTCGTTGAATCCTTTTCACATTGTTTTTATTTTGTTTTATTTTTAAAATATGTTTCTCTAAGTGATTATGTGGGGCTCACGATTCAAGTTGTTACCACTTTGCTAGGGTGAAATAGAGTGATTGAGATACCCAAAAAAAAAAAAAAAAAAAAAAAAAAAAAAAAAAAAAAAAAGACCAGACCACCAGACAGGGGCGGATATACATGGAGGCACACTTAGGCACGTGCCCATGTTGAATTTCCAAAAAAATATACATCCTACCAATATTTTGCTCTAAATTTTCTAAAAAAAGGAAAGAAAATAACTTGTTTGTTATTCTAATGAATCTGTTTACATTTTCTACCATTCGAAACTTTAAATTAAGTTTATTTTATGTCCTTTTATATAGATAACAGAATAGTTAGTAATTAATGTCTATAATATCTTTTGCTACAAAAATTCAAACTTTCTTTAGTTATGCGTCATCAACTTAAACCAATTCATTAGGCCTCTACCATAAAAAAAAAAGCTTAACCTAACTACAATGTTAAGTTGTGCAATATCATTTCTATTTTTTACAAAGTTTCTTAAGAAAAGTTGATTGAATGTATATTTCTTAAGCAAAGTTTGAATGTATATATGAACAGATGAACGTTGAAGGTGAGACATCATCAACTCGGGTAATTCAATGGGAATTAGTGAGACATTGGCAAAGACAAATCAATTCGAGAAACAATTAAATGAAGAATTACCACGGTCTCCTATCCCAAACACATTTAAGTAAGTGGGAGATTTTACTTTATATAAATCTATACAAGAAATTGATTAATAAGTTTTTCCAAGTTATCTCTGTTAATTTTGATTAGTAAATCCAAATCGCAGGGACAAACTCGAAGCCATTATGAAGGAGTATTTTCTAGCATGAAAATTTTGAGGTCTCGATTATGCAACCTAGGATGGAAGATGACTCGATTCATATTTCTTTTTGTTACATTGAGAAAGATGTCTTTGATGCTTTAAACAATTAAGTTATCATACAACGATTCAAAACTATAAGAATTTGTAGGGGACAAATATGAAATATGTATTAACTCTAAAATTAAAAAAATTCTAGAAAGTACCTCTACCAACATAAGATCCTAGATCCTCCACTGCCACCAGACCAACCGAGAATAAATTCAATAAAGTCGACCACCGGGTACCCTTGTATATGCCAGTGAGTTGACCTAGAGTTAGGATTATCGACCATGGTTCCCTTGTATATGCCAAAGTGTGTTGATATTAGTCCAGAACCAGTATCTCATCCATTAGGATAGGTTCGTTTTGGCGGTGGCCTTGTAAAGATATCGGAAACACCGTTCACCTTAGTCAATATCAAAACCATCTACGTTTTTATCTACATCCATCTTCTTAATCTATCCATGTGATTGGTTGACTCCGGTTATGATGTCCAGAAACTATCTGAGTAGAGCTCTGTCACTTATATATGAATTTTAATATGCTTGAGTGCAAACTCGTATACATCAATTGGAATTTCGCATCAGGGTACTTCCTCCTGTAGTCAATAAGTATGCCAACCAAGGAGATTCTTTTGTGCCTTCCAAGGTTACGTAGATAGCTAGGGTCCGAAATTAAGGTTTTGTGGGTATTTCTCTAGTAAACCCTCCCGAGACTATAACTCGACCACTAGGTCCACCTAGGGGTTTAAAGGCTTATTGCATACGCTAAATGCAATTGACGTTGCCTTGCGATGGTGAGTTAGGATTTTATTTTCTAGATTTGATTTGCTCGAGGACTAGCAAATTGTAAGTTTGGGGGTATTTGATGGACACATTTTTGTGTCCTATTTGTCTCGATTCTATATATTGATAGTGCTCATTTTTGTACTTTTATGGTGTTTTATGCGTGTGTAGGTATTTTTGGCCAATAAACATTTTTGGAAAAAACGGCTCGAAAAGTTGGTAAAAGAGCCCGGGGGACACCCGCTATTCCGACTCTCACTATGGATAAGGGGTACCAAATTACTAAGGGGCACCCAGGACACCCACAAGGCATGTGCTATTTACACCCCGGCGGGATAGGGTCGACCAACTTCTTCCCCAAAATTCAAATCTGTTTTGCCGGGAAAAAAACCCAACGCACAAGTAGATTTAGGGTTGGAGTTTTGAGCGATTTTTATGGAGATTCAATGGCTGATTTTCGTTGGGTTGGACTGTTATAGCACAAAATGAGTTGGTACGAGTGTTTGGATCGATCAGAATGGGTTGTATCATCGGGTTGGAGTGAAACAGTGGACTTTCACTCCGAGAAGTTTCCTGGCAGGATTTTGGACGAGATTGAGTCGGAGTTGGACGTGGATTTTGATGGATATGATACTGTTAATACTAAACACGATTGGTATAGGACCCAGATTCGAAAGTAAAGGGAGATTTCGTCGAGTTCAAGCAAAACAGAGGTGAAGGAAGTTTTGGGATTCTCTTTAACCATATTTGGCAGGTGCGTGTAGTATTAAGGGAATGGAACTCTATCTATAGTTGGGTTCTTCTGTTTTGGGAAAGATTTGATAACTCAAACACGCATAGAGAGGAATCAGGAGGATAAAAAATCCCGTAACTTTTGGTTGAGGTAACTGAGAATAATTCTTGGATTTAATCGGATTTCTGGGACCTGTTAACTATATAAAGGGTGTTGAGAGGTCAAGGAAGGGTTACGCAACCTTAGGAGAAGTTTAGAACCCAACAGAGAAGAATCAGTCGAGTTGCAGAGCGAGTTACACCAGTAGGAGAATAAAAAGAAGCTGAAGAACAAAACACCATTCAAAACAGTGGTTCTGTCAGTCTTAATATCTGAACACTTAAGCATCTCAATTTGTAACACTACTACGGTAACCAACAGTTCTCTGTAACAGTTCATCCTTTGTAACAACTTCTTTGTAGTGCCAATACAGTGTTGCAAACAGCCTGTTTTATTTCTTTTCATCCTTTTAATCATCTTTTGAGCCATAAACACATATTTTGAATATGAGGAGCTAAACCCCAATACTGGGACGATGGAGGAAGCCTTATTTCACAATTGTTTGGTAACTATATTTGATTCTCTATGACTTTTGTATTGATTTATGATTTTTATTAATTATTTGTGATTTTGTCTGATGGTGTATGCTTAGACTTAGAGCTTTTGATGCACCATGCTTATGATTTACAATTAATATTTTACAAAATCTATCTTTGGCAAAGAAAAGAGTCCATAAAAGAGTTGGAAGTGTTATGAATCAATATACGAACCAATTGAATGTGGTTAATGGTGAAATCCTAAGTCCCAGTTCTCTCGATATTGTGACAGTCTTGTAAATATATTTTCTTTGTTTTAGTGTTTTCTTAAATCAAACCTTTCCAAGCCCGAGTTGAACGAACTTTATTTACCACTTCTACAATCACATCACCAGAAACCGGACTACAACAATTCAATCAACTAGACTATAGCAGTTTTAACTAGCACTTGAACATGAGCGTGTTGAGGTTTAAGAATCGAACCATCACTCGCAACTTTACAAATGGGCATGTTGTGGGTACAAACTCAAAAATAATTTGGTGATTAAATGCGTCCTTTTTCGATGTCACTGCTCCAAACTCAAAAATAATTTTTCTCCAAACGCCAAAATTCTACCTCAATGATGTTGGAAATTGACATACGATCACAATGAGCCGAAATCACTCGATTCGGGCGCACTATGAAGAAGTTATCGGACAAACAAAATTTCATGTGGAGTGAGTGCAGGTGAATAGATTGCCGACAGGGGTAGAGAGCGAGTTGATGTGGTGCAACTTCTAGTGACATGGTTCATGACATGGTGGCAAGTTGCTAATGTGGCAACTGATATTGCAAGGTGCTAGATGACTTGGCACCCAGTTGACGACGCGACATTAATATGTTGACGATGTAATCCATTTTTCAATGGCTTCGTTGATGTGGGATCAGAAAACCATTGTTGATGTTATTGCTTCAAAATATCACTGCGACTAATATATTATATGAACATTGAACTCGGGCATGTTGTGGATAGAAAATCGACACAACATCGTTTTCGAACATTGAATATGATATGTAGTTTTCACTTGATAGTGGTCGATGTGCCGCTCGGAACCCCAAAAACAAAAAAAAATTCAAACTCATGATTTTTCACCTCCACGTTGTAGGAATTGAAAGACGATTCCAACGAGCCAAAAATCACTCAATTCAAACTTAAAACGAAGAAGTTATTGTGAAACAAGATATTCATGAAGTGCGTGCTAGCGCAGACGTGGCCGTGGATTGGACCAAATTGCTTATGTGGCGGTCGTTGAATGGACCAAATTGCTAACGTGGAGGTTGTTGACTGGACCAAATTGCTGACATGGTGGATAACGGTGATGACATGGCAGATGACGTGTCATTGCCGAAAGGTGACTTGGTAGGCGATTGTCGGATGACGTGGGTGACAACAACCCTTGACGTAGATGAACAAAACCACCGGGCGTGGGTGAAGAAAACCCTTGTCGTGGGTGAACGCCACCGATGTGGGTGCACGAAATATAACAGGGGTGAACGGTACCTTCACGGCTCAAGCCGCCGTCCATGTCCACCGGCCAACCCCGTCGACGCCAATGTTTGTACCCAGAAATATTTCCAGGTACATAACACAATCGATTTGGTGATGATGATCAGAACTTGGGTTTAACATAGAACAAGCAGAAATAGAAAGACACGAATTTAACGTGGTTCACATTAAGTGTTGCCTATATCCACGGAAGAATCCCCAGAAAGTGAGAGATATTTTATTGATATATGGATTACAATGATTTATGGTCCCTTCTAGGCTTTTTGGTGTATTTTCGTCTATTAGGGGTGTATCCCTTTACGGTTGAGATTCCCTTTATTTATACAACTGAATACATGGGTTAAACCCTAATTTTGAGACAAACTTCCTCTACAAGTAACTTGGCAAGGAAGACACCTGGAATGTTCCATAACTTTCTCTGCAGCTTGGTCAGCAAGTCATCCAGAAACTTCCAGAATCTTCTTCAAGGGTTTCTGCACTGGGTCGGTGGAAACGGGCCAAATCGACATGGGTTTGCGAGTTTGACCAACGACCTTGACTTTGACTGTCAAGGTTGACTTTCGCTATTGACTGCGACTATCGATCTTTGGTGACGATTGCCTTGATTTGGAGACATGACCGAGATTTGGATGGAGGTTGGCCGGCAGCCAAGTGAGTACTTGGTCGAAACTAATTAGCTGGTGGGATCACAACTTGGATGGATCTAGTCGGGCAACACCGGCGGCAACATGAATGGGAGCTGGTTGGCGCACCACCGGCAACATGGTTGGAAACTAGCTTGGAGCGCGACTGGCAACATGGCTTCGACAGTTGATCGACGGTTGACTTTTACCATTGACCAGTCGTTGACTTTGACCATTGACCGGTCGTTGACTTGGGGTATGCATATCATATCTCTTTTGACATAATTCTTTAACTTTTATTTTATAAAGGCAAAATACACGAACTTCCAAGGGTATGCATATATACCATGTCAAATTAACATAGTTCTGAAGACTTTTTTCTAACAAATTTCCTAAAGTATGCATACCTTGTCTTTTGACAAAGGAAAAAGTTCACGAACTACTCTCCAAGGGTAAGCGTACCCGATTTGCATGCCATGTCAAATTGGACATGTTTCTATACACTTTTGTGAAAATAATAAAGGATAATATTTCTTTGAGTAAGCCTTATAATTTTGTAAACTAATTAACGAGACATTCTTGCACTTTTGTTATATCTCTCGTAAATACTTTCAAGGCACTTTTATTTAAAAAATATTATTGTGCATGTGGATTATTGTTTATCCTTGAGTTTTCTTGAAAACCATTATTGCTTGGACGTTCACAGACATACTTGTTCTTCCGTGAATTAGCCATCTATTATGCACGGTTCCATACCTGTTTGGACCATAGTGCATATTCTTCTCATGCAATTCAAGGAAACCTTTTCACATGTTTACATAATTTATTAACTTGGAATTTCATCAAAATTGGGAAAGTACATAGCTTGAATTCTAACCAACCTTATCTTGAATTCGACGATACCTTTTTCATTGAAAATCTATAAACCGAAAGACTCTTGAAATTGGATTTTCGTAATTCTTAGCACTCCGTGTCCTAGTTGCAAAGATAGAGCCATCCTTTAAAACCTAGATTTCCACACGTGAAACCTGTACTAGGTTGCGACTTTGAAGACTTTAGTTAGGAATTCGTGAAACCGATCAAGAGTACTATCTTTTACCTAATAGTTTTATACCCGGATCTTGTTATACTGGTTATTGTAGTTCATGGACTATAGATCAGGAACAACATAAATAAAAATCACAAAGTTATGTACGTCTGAGACTTTGTTGTTCCACAAGATAGATATCAAAACATATTTTTCATTGATTTTTTTTGATTGTTCATGTGAGGTAAAAAAGATTAGACATCTCTTTATCTTTCTTGAAAGTTAGAACAAGAATATCCTCTCTGAAGATTGTTCTACTGTAAAGTGACTTCCAATTAATACCTGATTGAAACATATAAAAAGGAAAGGAAATCAATTTCATTCTCACTGAGCAAATCTCTTTAAATTATTGCTTAGTAATAGATCAGTAGTATTATGATTTAATTCAACTTTTATTTTCATGTTTTATTCTTTGTTTCGGCATTCTCTTTCGTTTTCAAAGCGATTTTCTTTACGCATTTTTATAACGTTTCTTTCAGAGTCCGTATGGCCTCTTTGTTCTTGGTTATTTTTTGGTGAAGAACTACTTCGATCAATGTCAACAATTCTTGGAATTTACCATCAACAAAGGGGATTTAAAGATACCAGTGTCTTTTGAATTTTTTATCTCTTTCTTAAGATTTTTTTTTTTTATGAAGTAGTAAGAGTCTACTCCAAGTACCATACTTGTTTCGATTCAATCGAATCTCTACTTGTAGCTTGGTACCATTTATAGTATTTCGCCTCGTCTCTTACCATATATAATATTTTATACCAATTAGTCTAATAAAGCAAATTGTATAAGATTATCTCAAAAATTATAGCCTTCTATCATCTACGAATTCTTATGTGCTTCTATTCATGGAAGATAAATTCATGATGGGATTCTTATTTTCCGAATTAATTGATTCTAGACTAAGAGACATGCATTATATGTAAAGTGGACTTTGAGAAAGCCTTTGATAATGTGAACATGAGTTGTATTGATAGTACTCTTCAAAGATTTGGTTTTGGATGCAGATGGACAAGTTGGATCAAGTGGTGCATTACAACTCCAAGATTTGCTATTATTTTGAAGGGATAAGCAACAAATGTATTCAAAAGTCAAAAAGGAATTAGAAAAGGTGACCCATTATCACCTTTTTTGTTCATTCTTATAACTGAAGTTCGCTCTTTAATGTCTAAATCTGCTTCTACTCAAGGTTTGATTTACGGTTTCAAGGTGGCCAATCATGGTACAGTAATCACTCAATTACACTTTGCAGATGACTTAATTGAGTGTGTTGGCTAGTCTCCCGGTCTAGTATCTTTTAATATTCCAAATGCCAGCTAGCTAGTGTTCCTAAAGAGATTGAAAGAATTATGAGGAATTTCTTGCGGGGTTCTAGTGCTACTTCTAAGAAAATAAGTTGGGTTAATTGGTCAAAGTTAACTTACCCAAATGCGAGAGGAGGCATTGGTGTAAAGAAATTGTACCGGTTGATGGTTGTCTTAAGTGCAATCAAATTAATAATATTGTTTCCACATAAATTAATAACTGGTAATATAATTGATGTGATTTTGAAGTTGTTTGTAAAGTAGTAAGAAAAGTATCGTTCACTCAGACTTGTAAAGATTTGATTTCAGACTTAAAAATATATACAAAATATTGTCACAATATCGAGAGAACTGGGACTTAGGATTTCACCATTAATCACATTCAATTGGTTCGTATATTGATTCATAACAGTTCTAGCTATTTTATGGACTCTTTTCTTTGTCAAAGATAGATTTTGTAAATATTAATTGTAAATCATAAGCATGGTGCATCAAAAGCTCTAAGTCTAAGCATACACCATCAGACAAAATCACAAATAATTAATAAAAGTCATAAATCAATTAAATCAATGCAAACGTCATAGAGAATCAAGTATAGTTACCAAATAATTGTGAAATAAGGCTTCCTCCGTCGTCCCAGTGTTGGGGTTTAGCTCCTCATGTCAAAAACACGATCACAAGATTTATTCATGGCTCAAACAGTGTTTTTATTGAAGAAATATGGGAAAAAGAATGGAAGCAGCTCAACTGAAACGTTTATAACTGTTACAATGGAAACAGAAAAGATAAGACTGCTGGAGAACGACAGTTTTCTGTGTAGTTGATTCAGCGAAAAATTTCTGCTGACCGACCCAGAACATCCAATGTTCTTCGTGTTCTTGATTCCCGCACTGTGAGAATACTTTTCCCGCACTCCTCCGATTCTTCTCTCGCATCTTTTCCCGTACCTCGTAACATCCCCAACTCTCGACCACCTCTGTTTTGACTCCCCCACCTATTTATATCTTCTGGGCTATAAAAATATCGCGAATATCTCTCTTTTCTTCTCTCCCAAGTTAGTAACTTCATGTTATTTTCTTTACTTTCACGTCTCTTCTTTCCTCTTGAGTTTCTCCAAACTTTCCTAATAGATTGATTACAATCCCACAGAGAAGATATCATCCCTCTTTCATAAAATAATTTCCAAATATACACCCAAAACCCAGAATACTCTTACTTTCCTGATTAGTCGAGATCAAGAGAAACCTTCTTTTCTTTTCGAATCAGAGAGACATACCATTCCTGTTTGACCGAACCAATCCCAAAACAACGACTAGATCCGAGTAAAACTCTTCCAAAGAAGTCTCACGCCTTTCCAACCCAATCAACAGATACCCGAGTTTTTTATCCTCCCCTGTTTCTTCGAAAATAAGATGAGATTTCTCTTTTTAACGCAACCAACTTCCATACCAACCCTGTTTGGTCTCCACAACTTGATACCATTCCATATCCATGTAAAAGTCCGACAAAATCTTCATCATTTTCTCGCCTGAAATTATCGTGAATATCTATCTTCCTGTTTTGCTCCAACATGATTCTGCAGCCAACTCTGATCGACCCAAAGACATATATCATCCCTGTTATGCTCTAAGAAGTCCAACCCAGAAGTTTCAGTGGTTGAGTCTCCATGAAACGTGTTTAATTCCCGAACCCTATATCTGTCAGGGAAGAAACATATTTTCCCGCCAAACTAGAAATTCAAATGTTGAAGATGAGTGCCCCTTATCCGGACTAGGGGTGTGAATAGCATGTGGTTACCCCTTATCAGCTGGGTGCCCCTTATCCATTTGAGGGTTCCTTTAGTAATTTTCTCCCACGAGCACAAAAACCACTTATCGAGCCAGTTTCGCCACAAAAGCTTATTTCTCCAAAAACACCTACAAAAACATAAAATAATTAAATAACTACAAAATCGAGCACTAACAATACACCAAATTGAGACCAAAATAGACACATAAATGCATCTATCAATAATGGAAGCAAGGATTGTTCCCACAAAGAGCAATGAGTTTTAGTTGTGAAAGTGCCACAAAGGGGGATTTGTTTTATTATTTAAAACAAAATAAAATAATCAAAGAGTAAATAAAGTTGAGTTGTAATCAATAGAGAGAAATATGATCGAGGAATCCTTCTTCGTTAATAAACCCTCAATGAGTTATTATACTTGCCTACTAGTCGTTAATCATAGATTATCACCAGCCGTGGAATAACAGCTAGCTCAGTGATGTTCCCTAAATTCCTTTTATCACTGAGTACGGAAGCTCTTCAATACCAGATTCTATGCATCTAAACCACCTAGTATTAGCTCACTCAAGGTTTAATTTGGTCGAATGCTTTATCTTTTGTGAATTTATATGTTGATCCTAGTATTTAGACTCTTAGCTCAAGGTCCACTTTCTAGTGTTGTTTATACTTACAATCGCTCCACATAATCCCTCTGTAAGGTTTCGTGTTCTCTACTTGTGTACAAGTTATTCGACGATTACTTATATCCTAACTCAATACTAGCAATAGATTAAATCAATAAATTAATTTAGTTGGCCACCTAAACAATCTATCAATCAATCATAAATATTCATTATAGTATAAACAAACGATAATCATATGAAGAACTTCAAAGTAGATTAATATAATAACTCAAATCTTGTTTACAACTTAGAATTCATCCTTAATCAGTAGGTGTTTAGCTAATCGTGGATGTAGAAGCATCCATGATATACATATGAAAAAAGTTAAGAGATATCGTTACGATTGAAGAACCGCTCTGAAACCCTAGCTTTCGCTCCATGTGTAGTTTCTCCTCTCCAAGGCTTAAAATTTCGTGATCCCTTGATGATATTTCTTTCATGACCTAATACCTCTTTATATAGGTTTGCATTGCTTGGCCTTCAAGTATCTAGTTCGTTTCAAGAACCCGACCCGAAAATACGAAATAAAGACCCTAACCGTGAGTTTTGGCCTTCAACAGTTAATTTGCATACCCGTTTGCAAACTTAAATTTTGTAATAAATCCAGGGAAATATTTTTGCATACCCGTTTGCAAACTGAAATTTCAGTTAAATCCGTTTGCATACCCGTTTGCAAACTTTTTTGTCTGCGGTATTCGATAAAAAGCTTATTTTGCCCACAACTTCTTCGTTCGAACTCGGAATGTCCTAATTCTTTGTGCATTATTTTCCTATTTCAATTCTTTTCAAGATGGTGATAAGAAATTCTGAATTTGAATGAGTTAAGCTTGGTCTTTGGACCGTCTCTTGATTTTGAGCGTTTTGCTCCTTTTCGTCGCACTTCTTCCACTTCTCGTCGACTTGGCACTTGGATTCTTGGAATACTTCTCTTCTTATATATTTTTAGAACTTTGTAGTATTTTTTGGATGATTCACCTAATAGAGACAAATAAGAGAAAACAAGTATAATAATATGAATACATGCAAGAATAGTAGCTAAAATACGTATGGAATGGACACTAAAATCATATGAATTATGCACTTAACACTGGTAAACAAAGCACTTCATGCTAAATGGATATGGTGGTATGGCAATGAAAAGAAAGCTTTGTGGAGAAGAATAATTAACCAAAAGTTTGGTGGAGAAACTGAAGCTTTGTTTCCTAAACAGAGTGATAGGTCTCTTTGTTTAAGTTTTTGGTTAGGTATATGTTTTGAAAGCAAAAGATTGTGTTATGGCTGGTTCAAATGTGATTCTTGGAGATGGTAGTGGTACTTATTTTTGGGAGGATATTTGGAATGGACATCAACCTTTAAAACTGGCGCTTTTCCTATCTTGTTTGAGCTTTTTAAATAAAAATAAGCTTTGGTGAAAGATATGGTCTCTGATTTAGGTGTTTGGGACTTAAATTTTTTAGATCACTGAAAGAAAATGAATTAGTAGAGGTGGTTCAAAAGCTTCAAGTGATAGGTTATCCAAGTAATAATATTTCTTCGGCAGCTAATGTCAGAATATGGATTTATGAAAATGAGAAGGGTCTTTCTGTAGCTAGTGCATACTCTGCACTTGAAATAGAGGAATTGTATCTTTCCCTGATGACAAACAACTTTGGAGTACAAAAATTTCTTTGAAGGTTTCGTTCTTAGTCTGGATGTTATGCTATAATGGTGCCCCAACTTTAGATTATTTATTTAGAGCTGGTATTGTTCAAAGTGATAATTGCTTGCTCTGTGGTCATCATGCTGAAACTGATTCTCATTTGTTCTTACACTGCAAAACAACTTATGAGATTTGGTCTTATTTTCTGGGCATATTTGGAATCAGGTGGGTTTTTAGAGTGATGTCGAACTCTTTGGGAGTGGATTTTAAAAAAAAAAAAGAGTCGTAAAAACAGACTCAAGCGTTTGTAGGGTTACTTGCTATTTGCTATCTGGTGGAGTGTGTGAAGGAAAAGTAACAATAGGCTTTATAAAAGTGTTTCTAAAAATATTAAGCAGAACATTACAGAAGTTAAGGGACTGTAATTGGTAGTGTTTTTGAAAACTGTTTTCAAAAATCATTTTTAACTGTTTTCAAAACAGTACCATTTTTTTCTGTTTTCAATGGGTTTAGTATGAATCCTAAAAATTGTTATTGAAAACATATTTTTAAAAATCAATCCTAAGTTGGAACCAAGGTAATGTATGTATCAAAACATTCACTGTATACTTACAGTGGGTGCCTACGAACGGGAAGAGAGTGGAGAGAAAAAAAAGCAAAGTCAACAGGGCATTTCACCCTATAATCAACGACAATCCATTGTAATTCTTCCCTCATTCATTTTTTTTTTCATTGTTTAGATCGAGTTAGGAATTCTAGAGAGACAAGAATTACAGAGCGGTAATAGCAATGGTAGGCAAGAGATACGAGAATTCACGGTAGGCAAGAGATACGAGAATTCACGGCAAGAGAGAAGAAGCATGCAGGCTGGAATAATGAGTGAAAGAAAGAAAAACAAAAAAAATAGAAGAAAACAGTGAAAACGATTTTATTTTGTTTTCATTTTTTAGTGTAAATTTGTTTTTGTTTTAGAAAACAAATTTTAAAAAGGGCTATCCTCATAGAAATCCCAACGTTTCTACTTTGCTTGGCAGACAGACAACATTTGGATTTTCCTAAGTAGACGGACAAATCGGTTTGTCCGTTCTTATTTCTTAAGTTTTGTAATTTTCTCTCATTTTTACCCCTAACCATAGTTAGAAACTCAACCATAGTTAGTCCAAAATTAGGATTTGGAAAATGGGTTTTTTCTAAACACCGAATGGGAAAGAGCAAAGCTCATGAATGTGGGCGAAGGTACAAGAATAACTCTACTTGTCAACAAGGTATTAATATAGCAAATATACCCCGTACTCTGGCTAAGGAATTTTATTGCACTAATAATTATAAATGATTAAATTAAAGTTTGGATCATCATTCTATTACCAAAACACTTACAAACTCAAGAAGAGTAATTGATATCCATTTTCCAACATAACTAACCTAATGTCTAAAACTTAGAACAACTCAATATCTCATTCATCAATCAAAAAGAACACTTACAAACCTTATGGGTTGTCCTCAAAATCGGAGAGAAGAGTTCCTGGAATCTGCATTATTTCCTCAAAGACGTGACCACGCTTCTGATTGAGAACACCGTAAATACCACCAAACCACCTTCTGGAGCCTGGATTTCGACTAGGTACACAGGTTCGAGAAGTCCAGGTTTAGTTGTGATGCATACATAACCCTCCTAGGGGTAGGAATAACCTGTCCACCACCTCTGTGAATGACATCAGAATGGAGAACCACGTCACATACTTCGACACATATACCTCTCATGTTCTCTTTTGTCAGTGCAAGCACACCTTCCTTTGACGCCCACTGAAACCCTGCGACAACTGAATCCTTGATTTCATTAAAGTAATAAACTCCCTTACATATATCCACAACCATGTTTGGACCAGTAGTATCTAGACCAAAACACCAGATCTTTTTTGCAAGATCCTTGTCCCATCCAAACTCTTCTAATAAATCTTTGAACGAATTTTGGGATCATCTCTTGGACCAATAAGACAATCATCAATGACTTCAACAAGTTCATCCTCAAGAGGAACATGCCTCCATGTACAGACGGTTGTGCTTGTTTGGAGACTTGCTCATCACATTTCTTGAATACTTCTGTAGCACAGTTTCACGGAATGACACCACAAGGTCAGACTTCACGATTTCTACACCACCCATGAAATCATCCTGCAAATCTTTTAAACAGATCTCAAGATGGAGTTCTCCGACACCTGAAAATATAAATATCTTAGATCTAATCCATTTTCACATGAAAGAAAGCATGTCCAGTTACAGAAGGGATGACGAACCTGCAATAATGTGCTCGCCCGAGTCTTCAATGGTACACTAAACTATATCATTATTTATAATCATTTTCACTGGTAATTATTATTTTTATTGTATATCGACTCTTTCATAGCTCCGATCAGTGAACCCAAAACTATATCCGTGACTCGCATGTATGACTTGATATTCGTGAAACGAAGCATATGAAAAACCATTCAAAACTATATATAGCTCATGTATGGTGATTGACTCATCATGTTTGAGAAAGAGCATGTTTGGTTTTCATGGTCTAATATAGTGATATGAAGCATATGAAAGTATAAGGATCTACTAAATTGGTTCTTGAACTTTACGTAAAATAGGGAATACTGGTTCCATATAATTCGAAGAAAATATATTGGGTACTTGTTTTACACGATCCCATAATATAAATTGGATACTTCTTAAGCAATGTCACATAATATAAATTGGGTATCTTTCAACACGCTTGCATAATATAAGTTGGGTACCTTTTTAACACGGTCGAATAATAATATTTGGGTACCTTTTTAACAAGGTCACCTACCAGCACCTTCAACTCAGCTGTACTATCACATCAAACTTGAGCTCACCTGCAACTCCATTCAAACAGACCAGCACATCCTCCTCTGCATTTCAGCTCACAGCACAATACCACTATTAACTGCAACTCAGATATAATCTTCACTGCAAACATTTTATAGACCTGCACTACCATTGCAACAAGTCACATTAGGTTTAGGACAAGCTTCAAGGAAGAAGGAGAGTAATCACATGATCGAATTTCTATACTTTTACTAGAACTTCAGGAATCAGAAAAGAACACCAGTATCGCAAACCTTTCAAAATGAGAAGTTAGGTATTCATCTTTGCAATTGGATATATATGACAAAGAGAATCAAACTCTATCGTCAATGCTTCCTGCTGGAAGCTAACCTCATCCATGACAACCATCTGATTCAGGGTGAGAGTTATAGTCTTCAATAGTATAGTGGATTAACATATTTAGGGTCAACATCTGGGATGAAACACTTGGCTGCGGTTCTATCAGGAATACCTATCTCCCACAATATAGTACCATTTCTTAGAGGCTCATAGACAAGGTTATCATCAACTTCAATTTTATCTCCTGTTTCAACACGAATGGATGCATATAAGTAAAGCAGCGCAGAACTAAAGCAATTTAAAGTAGAGAATTTGTCATGCATATATATATATATATATGTCTTCTTTAACTGTAATGAGATTGCCATACTTGTAATCTCCTATGAAAGCAGGAACCCATGCATATAAATTGTAATCTCCAGAATATACATTCTTGATAATAAATGAACCATCAAGACCAGCTCTAGTCCAAAATAGATACCCTTGAACAACAGAAATAAGATCAGCTTCTTTGTGTTGAAAATTCAAATTAGACATTGATATTTAAAGGAGAAGAACATAAACATGTACGAGTATAAACCAATTGATGGGTATAGGACCTTGCACTCCATCTGCCAGGACCTAACTTCACCTGGTAAAGCTAACCCAATGTATGCAAACCTGAAATATAAGATATATATGAAGAAATAATGAATCTTGTAGCAATTTTAATACTCATTTGCAGTGTACTGTGTATATAGTAATTGTCGGCACATTCTTTATTTGCACAATTTCAGACACATTCTCTTATGTACATTTTTGGATAAGAAAAACAAATACCTATCACGGACAAGTATTCTTCAGTTAACTGAGCGTCTTTGATCAGATTTAGGATAGTCGGTGGAAGCTAAGAAATTATACGGCCATTTCTGGACTTCTTGTTGCAGCTAAGAAGGAAAGAAAAAAACTATGAATTTTTCCAGCTTGAGTTTGAGAGGAGAAATCTCAACCAAGATCAGCTTGTTTCAAGTTCCAAAAGCAAGTTAAACCTGTTCATTAGCATCGTCCCACAATGCGCTTTCATTTGTAATGGGTGGAGCTGACCATAAACTTTTTTCCATGGTTCTTCATCTCCACTTATGGGTATCCCATCCTGACCCATATAGTGTGAACTTAAGAAAACACTTGATGACGGGAGCATGAGTAGCGCAATGCAACAAAAATACTTGTGTAAGAGCATCGTTACAAGTGCAACTGTTCCCATCTGCAATACAACAAAAATCAACAATATAAGTATGAAAAAAACACACTGATATATTGTAAAACCATGAACCTCTCGATTAACAGCATATAAACCTATCAATGACATCAGTAGTTCATAAACAACCAAATAACCTAACACAATTTCCAACAACCGGGAAACTTAATCCAAGAAATCTATCATCATCTCTAAAAAGAGTAAAAACCAAAGAAAGAAAACCTTAATTCTTATGTAGAAACTATTAACAAAAATTCAGGAAAATTGTATCGAACACCGAGCAACCTTCATAGTTTTCCTTTATGTATAATCTCTATCTACAATTTATTCAAAATCTAAGAAATTACTATGAAAACCAACAAACTTAGTCCAAGTAAAGAACAAGAAAGAAAACACTTTAATTGATTTTAGACTACTATGAAAACCTAGACAAAAATTAGACTATTACGATATTCATAGAACTGATTAAGATAAAAAAAAAAAAAAAACCTTTTCTCAGACAATAAGCAGCAAACTATAATGAAATCTCAACTGATTATAAAACAACTTACAAGATTTACCTCTTACTAGTTCTTATTTTATGTTGTCCTGTGTGAATTATGATTGGTATGCAAGTAAGTCACACAATCTTATACCAGCCTCAAATGCATCATGAAGCATCTGGAGTCCCTTTCTTATACCAGCCTCACATTCAGCAGCCTATGCGAACACAATGGGTCCTGCAATATGAAATCAAGAGAGCACTAAGATTTGTAGATGCTACTGAAATAAGCCTGTCTCAGTTTATACTACTGTGAACTCTATTTCTTTATTCACTTACAAGTATGCCAGAAGATCCTAGAGCTAATGCTCTGAAAATAATTTCACATGTTCTGCAGAGTTTAATTTTCTGACTACTTGCTTTTCTCACTCATTTTTATTTACTGTCCTGCATCAATATATCGCAAATTCAGATAGATTTAGTTTCTGCTTTTTCAACATTTGAGAGCATCAACTATTATGAACGCTTAGATGTACCTCCTTAAGACAAAATGGCATGAAAAGAAAAACATATATTATTTTTCAGATGGTCGTAGAAAATAAATTGGATGCCTCACTAATACAGTCATATAAAATATATTAGGTTTTCTGGTGCTCTGATCTTATAAATTAAAACGGGTAACTAGCTGATACGGTGCTATAAATTAAAATTGGTAACTGAGTTAGATTGTAGTCCAAAGAAAAGGGGTAATTAAATCAAACATAATGCTAGATCGCCAAATCCTCACACATAAAGATGTTGGTGATCCATTACAATCTCCCTACACAGCAAGTGTTCATAAGGAAAACACGCACAATTCAATTTTATTGTATTTTATCTACTATGGAAAGGCTAGCATAAAATTATAATTCCCACTATTGCCTAACCACAGAGCCGACATGCCCCATTTGTTACACTTCTCGTTTCGCAGGACACAATGCCCATGAATTTGGTGTCATCTTGATTGAACCAAAAATTCATAAAGAAACCGCTAACTTTCTTATGAACCATAAATGAAATACTCCTAAAATCACAGAAAATTTTTTTCAAACCCTTCTGATGAACAATATAAAATCGAAAAGCCGTATCCTAAAATCATCAAACAGTAACCACAGCTTTATCAAAATCCCCAAATTCAAACCATAAACACAAAAGAATAAAAATAAAAATAAAGATTTAAACCTTAATAGAAATAACAAAATTGCCAAACACTATTTTTTTATCGAACAATTAAATTGAAAATAAAAATATGGGCTATGATTGATTTACTTACTAGAACCGATAGTTTCTCTTTTGGATCTATACTGCCATGGTAAAGAAAGATATCAAAATCAACTTCTAATGCTTCATATGCATTTGTTGTCATCAATCATGCTTTCAGAAAGCATTGGGTTGTGGTGATTAGTTTTGAAGCAAAAGAGTTCTCAATGGTAGAGTACCATAATTATAAGAAGAAACGGGAGTAGTAGAGTGATAGACGAAGAAACAAGCTCCAGTCTCTGCTACTGCTAGGGTCTTCAGCGAAGAAGGAAAGAAAATGAGGAGAATAGAAGAAGAAGAAGAAGAAGAAAGTTATAGATTGGGATAGGGAGGTTGGATATGGGTTCAAATAAACTGGTACAGGCATAGCTTACCCATGGGAGGTTTGGTTAAAGTTAACCATTTAAGGAGGGACTACAAAGTCATTTTACACACGATTTTGAGTTAACCAGGAGTACCTTTTTGACTCTGTCCGTCAACTTTGGTTGACAGAAACATGGTCCTTTTGTGAGGGTTGACCCAATCCTTTGGATTTGCTTGAGGATTGCTCTTTTAAAAACAGTTCTCTAGTAAACTCTACCAAATATGTTTTCAACCATTTTCTATTTTCAGGGTTTTCAAAAACAGAAAACTGCTTTTAAAATACAAACCAAACACACTCTAAGTCTCTATTGTTCAATTGACACATATATTTTTTTTTCCTCTGGTTTTAGTCTTTCCACCTTAATTTGTAATATGGATGCTGTGACTCACACATCCATGTGATTCTGTTTCCCAGTCACTTTTTTGGTGACTTAGCGACGAATTTTTCCCTCTGGCATTTCTTTTCTTCCTTTTCCGTATGTAGAATCTATTAGTTGTAACTTTGTTCTCGATGTTCTTGACTAGTATATTATAATCAACTTTGAGCTATGAATGAAAATTAAGTAATGTTTACGAAGAATCTAAGGTTATGTTTAATAACATAAAAAGGAAACAATTCTATGGAATCAGTATCCTGGCGTAGGTAAAGGAAAACTTTCTATCGAATTTCATGGAAATGGATTTTTGATCAAACAAGGAAACACGCACTATTTCCATAAAGGTGCTTCGGTTTCCCTTTTGACTTACGGTTACCGAGTGAAAAAATAAGGTGCCTATTTATTGCCTGCCCTGCTCTTCTTTTCTCTCTCCGTCAATGGGCCGTACTAGTTTTCCATAAACCTGTTCATCCCATATCGCGACACGCTTCGTTCAAACCCATCAAGCTTTTTTCAGATGTTTAAGTTCCCAAGATAAAAAAAAAAAAAACAATTCCAAGAGAAGAAAGAAAATCACAAGGCGGGATCAGGCGGGATAATTGTCTCTAAATCTCAAATTCAAATTTCAAAAACCCCAATTTAGTCGATTAAATTAACTTCCCGAATCTCAAAATCTACCACCCACCTCATAACGAAACCCTAAGAGAGAGAAAAAAACAAGAAAGCACAGAGAAATTATTAGGTTAACAATGGAAGAAGGAGATATTGATGTTGGTAAAGAGAATGGAGAAGAAGAAGAACTCGATTCAATTGAGGAGGATAAACCTCCGTTGGTTTACCAATCGAAAAGAAAGAAATCTGAGGAGGGTTTGGAAGGTAATGGTGAAATCAATGAAGAAGAAGAAGATGGTGAAATTGGCCAGCAGAAGAAGAAGAGGATGAAGAATGATTTGAATGAGACTGCGGAAATAGATGGTAAGGAGGAGGGGGTAAGGAGATCTAGGCGTTCGAGTATTAAACCGGCCGGGACGTATACTGAGATAACCAGTCTTCCTAGAGAGAAGAAAATCAGTGTTCCCAGAGAGAAGAAAATCAGTGTTCCTAGAAGAAGAAAGTTCCCAAAGTTGCAGTACCTAGTACTCCTCTCGTCAATGGAAAAAAAGTGTGGATTAAAGAAGGGAATAAGAAGAAGTGTGTTACAATCATTGATGTAAGTTAATGTAGCCAATGTGTTTGTATAAATGCCTATGAGATAGATTTTTTTTTTTTTTTGACTCTAATTGGTATGTTTGTGGTGATTGTTATCAGGGAGAAGTTAAAGAATCCAATATGTGCCATCAGTGCCAAAGGAACGATCGACCAGGGGAAGTGGTCCGTTGCAAAGTTTGTCCAAATAAGCGGTTTTGTCAGCCATGTATAAAGAAATGGTGAGCCTTTTTCTAAGAAGCATCTGTCTTAGGTTTATGATTTCTCATGATAATGAGTTGTGATGTTGCTCAGGAGCAGCGCCATTGTTCGTACAATTTGTTTCTGTTAGCTTACAATTTATCTCCGGCTTTGGTAAAGCCTGAAGTAGTAGTGGTTAAGCATGAGGACTTTGCAAAAAGATGGCAAAGTTAGCCCCTTTTCTTGTCGACGTATCTGGTTCTGTGTGGAACTACTTTTTTCCAGCATTTATTTAAATCAGCTTCTAGATAGTCTGTTTTTTGTCCCCAACATGGACCCTCATTTAATACAGGTATCCTGATGCCTCACTAGAGTCGCACAATTAAAAGCAGGAAAATATGCATAATAAACCAAGTCTTGCATTTGCTGGTAAAAGACATTATCAGTACCTACTGGTTTCCAATAATTCTGATTCTGGTGTATCATTTAATACAGGTATCCTGATGCCTCACTAGAGTCGCTTGCACAGGCTTGCCCTGTTTGCACTGGAATATGCAACTGCAAAAATTGCTTGCGCGTGTACTTAAAATCAGTGGTCGGTGTTTTTACATTACTTTGCATTTTCTTTCTTTGGTGCCACTTTGATTACTTCCTTTATAAAGTCTTATTTGATTCTGTCTTGTGAATCATGTGTAGGAGGCCTCAGAAAGGAAGATAGGACCCGAAGAAAAGGTCGAGTACTCTAAATATTTGTTGAAACATCTTCTTCCGGTGCTGAAACAGATTAACCAAGAACAAGTAGCTGAAAAGCAGGTTGAAGCTACTATTCGAGGTATCTCCCTGCATACCCTCGGTTATTGAGTCATATAGTATTCATTAGGTGACTCTACAGTCTACCCCTCTGCTGTAAGAGTTTTAAACTATCCTACTAAGAGCATCCACGATGGTGAATGCTAAAAATGGTATAAGCTAAATATATCTTACCTAAAAACTCGCCCCTCCTTAAAACACAGCCTAACATTTAGATTTGGTTTAAAACTGGGCGTAGAGATTTTGTCCCCGCTTGACTAAGTTTAGCAATATCTAAATTCAAATGGTATATTTGCCTATATGGCATAAACAGCTTTATTCCATGTCCACTGCCGCCCCAAAATGGTATACATACTATGTTATTTGAATGACCGTGGATGCTCTAATATGTGTTAACCTCATCAACCACCTGTTACCACTGAGAAAATTAGCTTATCTCATCTCATAAGATCATCTCTTTTGCGCAGGATTATCACCATCCGAAGTGGATGTAAAGAATGCAGGTTGTGATGATGACGAGCGCATGTATTGGTAGGTGTTTCAGCTTGGTTGTTCTCTATAGCCTTCTTTTTTCGGTTTGGTTACTGACTTTGACGCTTGGCTTATGAACAGCAACAACTGCCAAACTTCTATAGTTGACTATCACCGGAGCTGCTCAAACTGTAGTTATGATCTTTGCCTTACCTGTTGCCGGGAGATTCGTGATGGTTCCTTTCAAAAGGGTGGAGAGGAAGTAAATGTGAAGTTTGTCAACAAAGGGAATTCGTACATGCATGCGGAACCTGAAGAACCTCTGAAAGGTACATCAAGGTCAAGGGCAAAACCAGAAGCAGAAATATGCGTTAAACCAATTGATGAGAACCCGAAAAATAGTGATGTGATTCCTGAACCTACTGATGTTCTTGAGAATAATGTGAAGCTAACGTCTGAGTGGAAAGTGATGGATGATCGTAGCATCCCTTGTGCATCTTGCGGTTCTGGTCTTCTAGAACTGAAATGTATCCTTCCAAAAAATTGGGTGTCTAATTTGGAAAAAAGTGCAGAAAAAATCAATATTCTTGATGGTCCAGTGACTGCCACCGAGACGTGCTCCTGTTCCAACCCAGTTGGCGATGCAGACATTAACGATGATGATAACATACGGAGAGCTGCTTCCCGAGAATCGGATGACAACTATTTATATTGTCCAGCTGCAAGAGACATTCAACACGGAGACCTGGAACACTTCCGAAAGCACTGGTGCAAAGGCGAGCCAGTAATTGTTCGCAAGGTGAAAGAACTCTCCTCTGGCTTAAGCTGGGCGCCCTTGGTTATGTGCAAAGCATTACGCGAGAAATCGAATTCAAGGGTGATGAAAGGTGAAGGTCACTTGGAGGTGACAGCTATGAATTGTATGGATTGGTGCGAGGTTAGCTTCATTTCCCAAATACTTGCTACCTCTAATAGAGCTCTAGAAATTATCCTTCTCAGTTCTTACTGTATCTCGTTTTTTTTTTTCCTTTCATGAATTGCAGGTTGAGATTAAGATACAAGACTTTTTCAAAGGATATTCAGAAGGCCGTATGCACCCGAACATGTGGCCGGAGATGCTCAAACTGAAAGACTGGCCTCCTGCTGATATGTTTGAGGAGTGGTTACCGCGCCATTGTGTTGAATTTGTCAGCGCATTACCCTACCAACAGTACACGCACATAAAGCGTGGATTTCTTAATCTTGCTACCAAGCTGCCACCAAACTCATTGAAGCCAGATTTAGGTCCAAAGACATACATTGCCTATGGACATGCGGAAGAGCTTGGTCGAGGTGACTCTGTTACCAAACTTCACTGCGACTTGTCTGACGCGGTATGTATATAGATTTATTAAGTTTATTTCACATATGTTTGTCATTTCGCTGTGGATTACTCGCAGTATTGCTAAAAGTGATTTAGTCTAATGTCTGAGTAAAATGTTAAATAGTTAATTATGTTCATGCGGAACGGCAATACTGTGTCAGGCATTAATTCCTCGTAAAGTGATACATAATATATGTCTGCTTCTGCGCTTGAAATATTAAGTCTGCCCTGGCAAACAAAACTAAATAAACATATTACAACTATTGAATATCTCCTTTATTCTCGACTATTGGTACTAATATGCTTCTCCTCCATTCATTTGGCATCTTGTTTTATCGGAAAATGCTATTGAACAACTTGGTTTGCCAATTTATCTTTATATCTCCAAGGAGCTCCATACCTCAATGGGGATGTTATCCAGCCCTTGTGCCTTCCCCACTTTCATCCTTTTTAACACCTCCTTTACCTCGTATTCTTGAATTCTCAGAACAAATCCTCTGTTGGTGTCATCAACAGAGTTATCTAGTTCGATCGCGGTGTTATCATCCTCTCCGTTGAAAAGCTTTTTATTTGGTTCCTTGTTTATGCCTGTTGCATAAGTTAATATCTCTTCATATTATGATTGCCGTGTTAGTTATTTTTTAACACTTGAAGGAGTTTCGCTAACTTGTTGGTTCTGCTTCAAAACACTTAGGTGAACGTGTTGGCTCACATGCATGAGGTATCTATAAAGGATACACAGCTGGATAAGATACAAGAAGTGAAAAAGAGGCACATGGCCCAGGATAAGAAAGAAAATGAGGACTATGCCAAGATTCACCATACAGACTTAGAGAACGAGAACTGCGGTGTTAACAGTACTGAAGTGGGAAGAGAATGTAATGTTTTTGAGTCTGAAAATTATTCTAAAAGTTCTGGCGGTGCTCTCTGGGATATCTTCCGCAGAGAAGATGTTCCAAAGCTACAGGAGTACCTCAGAAAGCATTCTCGGGAATTCCGACATGTATACTGTTCTCGAGTTGAGAAGGTAATGCTATATCCAATGCACGCTACCCTTCTGTGTCTAAAAGTATTTTCTCATAAAAATGAGGCTTCACTTTCCCGATTATCTAATTACAGTTGGTATATTATTTGTGTAGTATATTATTCCCTCTTGTCGTAATTCACTAATTTTCTTATTGTACTATTATCAACTCTGGATTGCATGCATCCGTACAAAATTTAGAGGTACTTGCATTGCCTATTTTAAGTTGAACCTTCTTTGTATGTTACACAGGTCAGTCACCCGGTTTACGACCAGACATTTTACTTGACTTTTCAGCAGAAAAGGAAGCTCAAGGAGGAATATGGTAGTTAATCTTTAGTAACTTTTTAGAGCATCCTTTCCCATATTATCCTGCCTTGGGAATTTTTTGTTTGTATATAATTATGCCTTTCATTGTGCTGTAGGAATTGAACCATGGACCTTTGTGCAAGAACTTGACGAGGCGGTATTCATTCCAGCTGGTTGTCCTCACCAAGTGAGGAACTTAAAGGTATTTTCCTTTTTATTTTAGTAGTCGTTTGCATATAGTCACCATAAAATGCTTAAGTCTCAATTCTCATATCTAAAAGTACAGCCTGGATAGATAAGTCTAGCCCCTTCTGTATAGATAACTCTAGTATCTGAGCCTTTTCCGATAGTAATGTTACAGTAACCATACCGAGGGACTGTGATAAATCTTAATACAAAATCGAAATTTTATGAAAAATTTCACTGATAAATCTAATTACTTTTTGCAGTCGTGTATAAAAGTGGCGGTTGATTTTGTTTCACCTGAGAATGTCCCGGAATGCATGCGGTTAGCTGAGGAGTTTCGTTTGCTTCCTCAGAACCATTGGGCTAAGGAAGATAAATTGGAGGTACAGTAACAAACACATCTTCCAACAGGATCCTTCTTCCTATGGTGTTTGTTGTAGTTAGTTTTGATGTTTTCTGCTAGCTCTTTTTACTGAAAACATGTAAACTAAATGTGTGCAATTACAGGTCAAGAAAATGACCCTTTATGCTGTCAAAAATGCTGTGGATACCGTGAACGCCCAAACTAGGTAAAATCTTACATGTAATTTCAGCCACTATGATCTTGATCTGGAAATTAACATTTATTGATTTTTTGCTGACTGTATTTGATAGATTAAGTCCTAAACCAGTATCAGTGATTTTGTGTTGCATGTGCTTATTACTGAAAACATTTGGAATTGGGAAGGAGATGAGGGTTTCAATGGATTGCATATTTTTAACCAGGTCATTTTGTGTTTGTTCAGGCCAGTAAAGGAGGAGCGCACCAACAAAAACACCAAACCCACTGGCAGCAAAACACAATCCAAAAGAGGAAGGAAGGGTGGAAAAGGAGGGATAGGAAGAGCGGAAAAGGAAAACCCTGCAATGGGAATCGTTGTTGAGGAAGAGGGGGTAGAAGGAGCTGAACCTTGATATTATTGCGCAACTTAAACCTTATTAGTACTTGTATCACGTGTAGTTCTTAATGTCTCTATATTGTTTCTGAGGCAGCTTTTTTCTTTATGGCTATCACGGATAGTTACTGATATCAGGGATGTTCATTTTTTGGTGCGGTTTGTCCAATTTTTTGTTGTTGCTGGCAGAAAAATCAAGGCTCCCTGATTGTTACCGTTCTTCTGTTAAAATACACTCAAGTCTACTTGTATATTAATCTGTATCTTTTGCTTCATTCTATTGAGTATTCTTATCTTTTGGTAAAACAAAAAGTTCCTAGTTAGTGTTGTAAACCATAGCTTAGACTCGTTTGATCTGATAAGTTCAGGGAAACTTCTTATTAACAGATCAAATTTCTCTACAGTCCTATGTATGAACAAAAGCTGTGTACTCTGGGTGTTCTACGGACCTTTTGGCTAGTAAGCATCCTGCTCAGATGTTTGTCAGATGGGAGAAAGAGCAATTCTGTAGAGCTCGTAAAACTTGAAGACCCTGAAGTTCTTCTGGATCTAGGCGACAAATTTTATTGATAACAGAAGAGGAAACATTAAGAAGAAGAAAAAACAAGTGATAAATTGGAAGTCACTTGCAACACCCACTGCATAAAGAGATGAAGCCACAAAAAGCCTGTAACAGCAATTGAACAGCCCAAATCACATCATTTTTCATAAAGTATTGCAGCAATATCTCGAGTCTGAAGCAACCTTCACATTCTTATGATTATTAGAATAAGCCAATTTAAGAGCTAAGATAACTGCCATAGTTTCAGCCACAGACTGACAGTGACAACCAAGACCAACTGCAACCCACTTCTTCGTTGTTATATGGTAGATCCACCCCAAATCTTTATGCAAAATTAGAGCTTCTGCCTGCTTTAGATCCCTGGTCTTTTTTGAGATTTCTGGATTTCTAAGTATTTTCCTGCACAATTTTCCAGAATTAGACCCATGCCTGCAACATTACCATTCGGGAAAGTACGAAATACCCGCAAGAAGTTTGACACAGTTATCTGGAGGTGGAATCCTAATGCTGAGACTGTGAGTGTCATTTCTACCCTAGCTAAATGATTGCTGCTGAGAACCTCCAGTATTAACATGAAAATGGCATAGCCATGTTGTAGGAGTAGTGTTAAGGAGATTGCTAAAGAAAACAATTGACTCATTATAGTTTGACAAGTAAATGTAATTATTCTGGGAGCGAATTCATATCAATCCAAAGGTGAAGAACAAAATATCCAACTTATCCCCATTTTTGAAACAGATGAAATGAAATCAAATAAGAAAAAATGCTACCATCTATAGATTGCATAATTATCAGGACCAGATTGGCAGACTAATCAAATTCATGGGGTCCCAAGTCTTTTAACAAATAAGCCGATCAAGAAGCAAACCATCAAAAGATGGAACACAACAATGATTGAATCAGGCTAGAGGAACAACATAGACAATCAAGATGCAACAATTTCATTTTCCACAAGTCATCTAAAAAGAAACAGAATGAAATGAAATCAAATAAGAAAAAATGCTACCATCTATAGATATATTGCATAATTATCAGGACCACATCACTCGCATTACTAATCAAATTCATGGCTTGGTACTCAAACCATCACAAGTCTCCCTTAATTATATTAAAACAGCAAAAGTACCCCAAAAAAACAACATTTAAATCTCAATAACATGATTACGAAAATGCCTATTGAAGGTATGAAAACTTGATCTACCAACTGCAACTCTATTGGCTTGGGTTGGAAAACAAGGTAAAATATATATCGATGCCATTGTTGTCAGACTCGGTGAAGTCCCCAGCAACTCTTGTGTTAACGAATGATTGAAAATGATGCAAAATGGAATGTAACACACGAAAATTGATGAAATTGAGGATGTAAGTATGAAATGTGTGGATGACTACAATAATAAGAAAACTCGTCCATTGGTAAAATCCTCGCAGACAACTGAACCATTGTCCTGCACCCTGGTAGTAGTACTTTGTAAGCTACCTGGCCAGAATTGAGCTTCCGAATGCAAATGGAAAAGTAGAATTGTTTAACAACAAAAAGTAGATTGGTTGTAGTTCACGACACAGTTAAAATGTAAATCAGGATCGGGATCACGCAGAACTCTGCCTACTTGACTCTATTAAAGCTTCTAGTTCAGTGCTGTGCAAGTGATTTTTCCTTAACATAACATGTGGAGGTTGAAAGTTGGATTTCCAAGTATGAACAAAATAGAGTTCCTCATGGCAAGTTGACATTGGTGACATAAATAAAACAGATTAACAGTGGGCTTGTATAATTTGCACTAAGATCAAAGTGAAGCGAATTATGCAATCTCAATATTACTTCAGAAGATCAGAAAATATTACCAGTAAAAGTAAGTATATCCAGGTATCTCATCTTGTTTGCTGCTATGACGTCAAATAAGGCTTTCAGTATCCTCAATCTCAGCTGACTTCATTATTTTTATCTCCTCTTCTCCCAAGATTAATGTGTCGAAGGTGGTAAAAAGAAACAGAAGTGGGAACTAGTGAGTCGGACATATATGACAATAACCTCACAAACTTGTAGTAAAATCGTAACAAACTAAAAAAACTAAATAACTTATACCCTGACTAAATGTAGGCATATCAGAATCCGATGTTATGAATGTGAGCAGAATATAGTTCATATATACACCTCTTCCTAATAACTATGTCCTGTTCCTAACATCCGATAGTTTCTAAGGTGTAATGAGGTTCTGCAATTGATCGATGACATTTTCAAACTAAAATATTTCTCTATTACACATGCAATTCTTCTTAACTTAAAACTAGCGAAAACCACACTCATCTACAAAGTTCAAAGCATCAATCAAAAACTGTTAACAACTTAAAAACCAGAAACCATTAAAATTGAAAAAGCAGTAAAAACTAAAATAAATAGGACAATGACCACCATTTGCAGCTGCTGATTGTATCTCCATCAGGTATAAGGATCTGGGTCTTGATGAGATCAAAGCATGTTTCTCATCATGAAAAAATCTGGGAAAAAAACCTGCACAAAAAAAAAACTATATGAGCCTAAAATTAAACAGTAGACGAGAAATGAAAACTAAGAAAAAAAACCCTTCAAAAAAATATAATTAAATGAAGAGCTTACTCAAGTTACTAATCTTCATGTCCGAGTCCTTTAAAATTGAATAATACCCTCAAGGTGAAAACAAAGAAAAATTATTGTGAGGCCATTCCTGTCGAACTCAGTGACATCCCACCAACTCTCAAGTCAAAAAATTAATGCAAGTTGGGATTTAGCTGAACTTTAGGGTGAAACAAGTATGAATGAACTGATACAAGTACAGAAAGAAGTAGGCATGAAATGTGCACATAACTACAACCATAAAAAAACTTGTCCATTCATAAGAACGGCAAAATCTTTTCTGCCAACTGTTCCTGAATAATAATAATGTTGAATTACTCTCTAATGCATCATGTATTTGCAAATACACGGTTCAGAAAAGAAACTCAAAAAAGAAAAGGACAAATTAAGTAAAAATACAACAGAGTCTGTAACCTCATCCTCGTCGTCGCCATCGCTACTCATCCTCATCTTTAACTGTGATGGAGGGTACATGTTGAACTTTGTACCAGTCTTCTCCTACTCCTTTTATAACCCTGTCTTTAACCAATGGCATATCCAAAATATACAGTTGTTCTAAGGTAGTGATAAACCTCAATCCTTCTGGAAGCATACACAGTTTCTTACACTTTATAACGGTCAAATTCTTAAGACGAGACATCCCACCTTGGTCGACTCTCCATTCCTTCAGTTTTTTATTCTCACAGATGATTAGATTCTCGAGTAGAGGGAATCCTTCCATAGAGCACACCATTTCCTCACCTTCATATGCACGTTCCAAGATTAAAGTCATTAGGTTCGGGAGATATTGAAGAGTTGCCATTGGATCATCCTTCAACATGCTACTGAACAAAATTAACTTTCTGAGATTCCGTGGGTATTTGTGGAGGTTAAGAACATCCAGTTTACCACGCAACATCAGTGTGTGAAGGTTATGACAGCATGAAAGTGAAACAAATATTAAGTTGGGAAGCTTTTCAATACTATCGATACACAAATTTCTTATAGGAATTTGGTACTGGACATCAGACAATGATAATAAACTTCGCTTGCCAACCACCTCATTTACGATTATACCAGTTTGGAACCGTGAGGTATAACATACAGACAGTTTCCGAAGCTTTGAAAGCTTTTCCAAACAACCTTTTCTTATCCAATTCCCAGCTCGTATACTATCAACTGTTTGGAGGTTGATAAGATTCTCAATTTGAAATTTCTTATCCACTGAACCTAACGACAGATTTAGGTGTCTTAGTTGTACCAACTTTGATGTAGTATCAGGTAAGTGTCCTTTGTATTTAGTTAACTTTAGTGTTTGTAAATTTCGCAAATTTCCTATGGATGGTGAAACAAAACTCCCAGAAAGATCCCCTAAATTCAAGTAGCTCAAGTGAATTAACTTGGAGACTTCTTTCGTTATATTTGTTTCGTACCGTCCTACATTCCCAAGATCTAAGACTCGAAGCAGTTTAATGTTTTTGTAATTTATCGGTGCTAAAGGAAAACCTCGCGAGCAGCACGGGACAACGACAAAAAGAGTACGAATTGCGCAATCTGATCTATTGAAATAAATGCCATACCTTTCTGATTCATCAGCATTATTGAGATGGGTAGCAAACCTGCGCAGTCTTCTGCAGGCATCAGTAGTGACATGTGACGCCATTATACTACCAGTGTGTTGTTGCAGATCATAAATATTCAGGAAGTTGATTTCCTTTGCCTTGGACAAACAAAGGTCTCGCATAAGATCATGCATTCGACATATACTACCAATTTTACCCTCCTCTAGAATAATTTCCTTGCCGAGTTGAATCATACACCTTTGAGCTAACTCTGCAAAATATTGGTGCTTTCCTATATCCTCCATTGTTACCAGTAGTTTTTCTTCTGTGCGTGGTATGAAACCCTCGGCAATCCACAATTGTATCAATTTCTTTCTTGGAATTGCGTAGTCTTCAGGAAAGAGAGCTAGATAGAGAAAACATGGCTTCAAGTGAGGTGGCAAATCGTGATAACTTAATGCTAATATTGCATTCACCCTTCCATTTTCGCTTTTGTTGATGTATGCTATAACATCTTTATGGACAAGTTCCCACTCCTTGATTTCCGACTTTTTTGTAGCTAGTAACCCTCCAAGCACACATATTCCCAATGGCAGACCACCACATTTACGCGCCATCTCCCTTCCCAGTTTCTCAAGACCTGCTGGGTAGCAACCAACATTTACTATACTCCTGGGAAATGCTTTCTTGCAAAGCAACTCCCAGCTTTCCTCATCAGTTAAAAGGTGTGGTTGAAAGTGAAGGCCCCATGGATCTATTTGCGAAGCAACTTTCTTGTTTCGAGTTGTTAACAACACTTTACTTCCTCTCTTCCCATTTGGAAAGGCAGGACTCAGACTCTTCCAATGATCTAATTTCCATACATCATCCAAGACTATAAAGTAACGCTTATCTCGGAGATGGATGTAAATTTTTTCGATAAGATCTGTTTCATTCAGTAATTTGATCTTCTCAAGCTCGTCATCTGATAAATTCATGCACTTCTTTGTTATTTCTCCCAGAGAATCTTTCACGTTGAGTTGTTGGGAAATAGAAGTCCAACCGCAACAATCAAAATGACTATTAATGGTATCATGCCGGTAAATAATCTTGGCTAGAGTGGTTTTTCCCAGACCCCCAACACCGATAATGGATACGACACGACGTTCTTCTTCATCTTTCATCAACTCGAACAACAATGTCTTTGTATGTTCTTCAAAGCCGGTAACATCATTATCCTCTACATGTGGATAGCGATTTCTTAGTGATTGCTGCATTATCCTTTGACTTGTTTGAGAACCGGAAGCTTCATTGTCACGCAAGTCTTTAATACCATAGGTGATTCTACTATCAGAGATAGCTTTAAGTCTAGTTTGAATGGCTAAGATCTCATTGCCAACCCTATAGAGATGTACCAAATTCTTGACCATCAAAGCTTTCCTCTTAAGAAAGTTTCTTATCCCTTTTGTTTTGCAGGTAGCATCAACTTTAACAATGAAGGTGTCGATGACATCTTCAGCATCATAAGCAATGTTTCTGATTTCCTTAACCCAATTGCGAACACCCTCATCTCCTTGTTGTTCCTTTGCATCTGCATCTTTTAAGAAACACTGCATCCTCATTAGTTCATCACGCAACCCCTCGACTTGACTATGAACACCAAGTAAGAAAAATGATTCACCAATAAGTGCATTACCCAATTTCTCCACAGCGAATGAAACCACAGCATCTACCATTTTCTTGACTTGGAATATGAAGTGGTAATAAAATGAAGAAGATGAAGGAGAAATGAGTTAGTTCATGTTTTTCACTTATCTCTAGAGGTTTTGGAACCAATTAATAATAATATGATTAAGATTGCCCCGCTTAAATCTACCTACTATCACATGCCATTCCTGGTAGTTGGCCGCGCATTATGCTGAGAGAGCTTTTCTCGAGGCTGCCTAAAACTGTCTCGTAGTGACTATTGTATTCCTGGATTCTAATTTCATTTGTCACTTACCCATTTGCTCGATAGATAAACTAATT
>JAJJWW010008874.1:0-39304 GCA_023531295.1 Papaver armeniacum
ATATATGTGATCTATGTCCGGAGCCATAGTATGCATACCCGTATGCACCGTTAGCCCGAGAAGTCCGGAACCTAAGTACACGTACCCGTATGCGTACTGGCGTAAGGTTCATGTCCGGAAATTTCTGCTGGGATTGGAGGTATGCGTACACGTTCACATACTGGCGAAAACCAATCTGGTCCGCTACTTGAGTATGCGTACGTTTGCATACTTGAGTGGTTAAAATTCTAAAATCGGTATACATTTATATAATATGGAATGCATTCTTTGCAACCGTGGCTATAATGTTCATGAATTGATTCAAGTTAATCAAACCGATTTTGCTTCAATTGTGTTCTTGTATACGTCTATGAGAATATAACAATTGAACAACTCTATAACTAGTTTCATTTGAGTCATTTGAACTAGTTGTGGTTAAGATAAATAAGGTTGATATGAGAGTGTTCATATAGCTAACTCGGTTAACTACTAAGTTGAGCCAAAATGGTGTACACGTTTAGGTACTGTTCTCAAGCCTAAATGAAGGTACATTTCATTGGTGTATAACAAGCTAAGTTCGATCTAACAAGTTGAAAGATATTAGCTTAAGTCTAATCGTGTTTTCATCTAACGGTGAATATTGAATGCTATGTTACCAAGGTAACTTAGATTGCAAACCCCGATTTGAAAACTATATAAAGGATAACTCTAGCAACTAGAAACCTAATCCCCACACCTCATGTGTGATACTAGTTGCGACTACAGTCGATTCTCCTTTAACCTTAGATTTTTCACTTTAAAACCATGTAGGTTAACGACTTGAAAACATCATTGGGATTGTAGCTGCACCCAACTATTTTCCGTCAGAGTTGCGTGTTCCGATCTTACTTCTACTATCGTGATTGAGTATTATCTTTCTGATATTTGCTTGAGATTTATCTCCGATAGGTAAGATTAAAAGTAGTCACAAACATCTTCGTCTCATTGTTTGTGATTCCACAATATCCTTGTTTCGCTACCATACGATTAAGATTATTTTGAGGTGATTGATAATACTAGGATGTTCTTTGAATATAAGTCCTGCTTATCAATTGGTTCCGTGCACCTTGATTTATCAAAAGACGGAATAAAACTCATAGCTATTTTTGTGAGAGACAGATTTATCTATTCCAATAGACTTTTCTGTGTGAGACAAATTTGTTTATCAAGTCTTCGACTTTGGGTCGTAGAAACTCTTGGTTGTGGGTGATATCAGCTAATGGAATCAAGTGCGTAGAATCTAACTAGGGTTCAGAGACGTAAGGAGCGCAACTGTACCTTGATCAGTGTAAGATTGATTAGGGCTCAACCACATTCCAGTCCGAAGTTCATTGGTAGTAGGCTAGTGTCTGTAGCGGCTTAATACAGTGTGGTGTTCAAAGATGGACTAGGTCCCTGGGTTTTTCTGCATTTGCGGTTTTCCTCGTTAACAAAGTTCCGTGTTCTGTGTTATTTCTTTCCGCATTATATTTTGCTATATAATAGAAATATCACAGGTTGTGGGTTAATATCAATCAATTAGATAATCTAACCTTTAGTTGTTGATACAAATTGATTGACACTTGAACATTGGCCTTTGGTACCGTTCAAGTTATTTCTCTTATTCAATCGGGCTCGCAAATTCCTATTTTCTGATTGCAGATTGAATTGAGGAATTGAGATATAAACTCTTTGATATACTTTTTTCTAGATTGATTCTGACTGTCTAGTTGATTCTCTTGAAAGTATATTTGAGTTTGTCTATTCAGATTTCCAAACGAAATATTGGGTGTGGTTGTTAGACCCCCGCTTTTTCACAACTAAATCTCAAGTTATATTCACTTTTCTATCATTTGAGACGATGTCGCATAACTAATTAGACTATTATGCATAGACAAGAATTTCGAGTCAAGTTTATCTTGATAATTAGTTTTCGAAATATAATGACTAAGCTTAATGAACATTTGTTCATACTTGATGAATTTCGGTTAAGGACAATTTATTGTTCGTAATCAAAATCATGATTCAAGTTTTATCGTTCGTGAATAGCCTGGAACAATGATATGTGTCATTGATGTTATTCAGGAATATTTCGAATCGATTTAGAGAGAAATATAGAACTATTATAGATTCGGATACAAGATGGTGTTATTAGTCTTACAAACTAGGAAATCATTATATGTCCGAATCGTATTACATGTACTCGTACACGTAGCGGAGTAGCTATATACCAACTTATTGATTTGTGGTACGCATATTCTTATGTATGTCATATGAAAGTCTGTTTAACTCGTGAACCAGTTGGTATGCATACTTGTATGAAAACCATTTTTGAACCGTGCTTACATTTTTAAACACGATTAGTTTCCAAATCAGTGACGCAAACCAAAAACAGTTTATGTGTTCCCGAACCCGATTTGTGTTTCCAAACCGATACGTAAACAGATTTAGTAATGTGAACCTAACCTGGTGATTCTTAAGGTTTCCAAACCTAAGACACAAACTTAAAAGGTTACGTTAACCTTAACTTGGTTTAGTTAAATGTTTACAAACCGTGCGCGACAGACTCAACCGATTCACTAATGGCAATGGTATTTGTAACTTGTATACCTGCTAACCACGTCGATTATATTTTCAAGTGTGTTTAAATTATTTCTACGAGATAATTAGCATTTGATTGATAATCTAAAAACACTAGACTTATCTGATCACATGTTTGTGACTCAGAATTAATGTCTTATGTGTTCATGAAAATGAATATTAAGCTTTTAAGTTCAAACCGGCTAGTTTCGGCTAACCATGTTGAACATAGTCTTTGTACACTGCTCGGTTACAGTTTTTACCTAACCCAGTATGAATCTTGTTTATGAGAATCAGATTAAGATTCATCTAAAGGTGGATATTGTTTGCTTGGTTCCAAAGCTATATTAGCTTAAACCTGAAACAACTTATGCTTTGTCTATAAAAGGGGAACTTCAAGCAACTGGGATCTTTGAATCCTGACACTACTTTTTGATGTGTCCGAGTTGTATCTAGAGTCGTCCCCTTCCTAACCCTTTTAGGGTTTAGAGACTACAAAGTCTTCACTGGGGATTCGTGAAGTCAACAGGTTATGTTTCCTTGATAACTCGTGTATTTTGATCTTGTTCGATTGTTGATTTATCACTTGAACAAGATAGATAGAAATCTACAAAGTTCTCTTTATCTCTAACTTTATTGATTCCACAGGTTTTATACTTGTGAGGTGAATAATAATCTAGGCTACACTTCGGCTTACATAAGTTCGGATTTTGAGGTTAGCTAGGCTTTGTCTATTGCTATTGATTTCCACAACTTTGATCAAGTTATTTGATTGTAAAAGAAAATCATATATAGGCTTAATCTATGGGAGGTAGATTTTGTTTAAATTCTTCAATTGAGTTGAAACAACTCTTAGTTGGTGTGACGTCAACTAAGGGAATCAATTGCGCGAGTCTGTTTGGGATTCAAGAGGCGTAAGGAGCACGACCGTACCTTAATCGGTTGGATACCTTTTAGGGCTCAACTATATTCCCAAGATGAAGTTAATTGGTAGTAGGATAGTGTCCGTAGCGCTTAATACGCTTTGGTGTTCAACTGGACTAGGTCCCAGGGTTTTTTCAGATTTGCGGTTTCTCGTTAACAAAAAATTATGGTGCATGTGTTATTTCTTTTCCCGCATTATATTGTTTATCTTTATAATTGAAATATCACATGTTGTGCGCTGATCAATTATAGTAGATACATCCGACCTAGTTTGCTGGAAACGACTTGATTGATTCTTGAACATTGGTCTTTGGTACCGTCCAAGTTATCTCTTTGTGATTAGGTTCACGGATTTGTTTCTGTAAACGTTCTAATCACAAGAGAGAGAGAGAGATATAACTCTATATACTATTCATTGATTGAGTTTACCTCTCGGAGTCGTATTGAGTTTCCCATAGCTGCATTTCTAAGAAAAAAATTGTGGCGGTGTATTTTGGCACCCCGTGTTTTCAATTGGTATCAGAGCTAGCAAATTAATACGTTAAGACCTAATAAGTTTGTGTTTGAAAATCTCGTGGAATTTGTAGTCAAAGTCTCCCCGATAATTTTGATTACATCAAGTGTCTGGGACTTACCTCAAAGGATAACTCCTTAGTTGATTCTTCCAATCCAGAAGAGTAAAAGAACACATGTTGTCAATTTCTGATAACATGCTTCCCTTAATTACCAATGGTTCAATATCGGAATCTGAATTGGAACTTATCAGAAGTTAAAAAAAATCCACTGAGATCATTGATTTTCAAGCCTCTAAAATTAGAGATCTTGAGGAAAAGTGTGCTCGGTACTTTTGATGAGCTTGATAAGTCCCTTGATAGGGAACGTGAACTCTCTAGTTATATTAAGTCTTTTTTCCGACGATATGCAAAGATGTGTTCAAAAAATTACTATTCGAGATAAAAAGATTAGTATGCTTGAAAATACATGGGAGAAAGTACAACAAGAGAAGAACGTTTACTCAAATCTCACTCATCGAATTGACTCGCCTTCATGTTGAAAAAGAGAAACTAGTTGCAGATTTCCTACTAGCTCAGGAACAATGTATCTAATTGAATGATGAAAACTCTATTTTAAGAAGTAAATTTCATGGTCTAATGTACAATCCACCTGACATTACCTAACATTGAGAAAGTTACTTAGAAAAGATCCCTGTGACATTACAAAGATCTGAAACTATTGAGAAAGTTACTTCTTGCGGAAAGAAGATATTCCGAATTGTTATTCTAGAAAGCACGTTACGATCTTAAAATTGCTTAACTTTGCAATTAAAGAAGTAAAAAAATCTATCAATTTAATGTCACAATAAAGTGTCTAACAACACTACAAATATCAGCTCCTCTTCCGATAGTGAAAGTAACTCTGGAAACAGAAAAGGTTTCTATCAAATTAAACGAATCTCAAGACTTGCCTCGAGGACACCCTTATTCGGAAAAACTTTCAAGCAAAAGGGAATTTTAGAATCAAAAATATTATCAATTCCTCACGAAAATGTAAAAAAAAAAGAAAAGAAAACAAAGACAACATCAAAAGAAAGTTAATCTCGTTGTATCAAGATACTAGTGGTGAGACTTTGTCTCACCTTGATTAACCTCGATAGATGAGTCCTGGAACTAACTTGAGAGTTAAAAAGACTATACATATATCAAATATTGTCTTTGATATCGAGATTACTCGAGTCCGATTCTTGTTTGATGTTTCTAGTTGCACCTCTTCGGAAAAGAATTAAGTAATTGGCAATTTTTGTTCATTTAGTTTAATTCCTTCCATAGCAAGATCCATCTAAGTGCTCTAATCTGTAGTTTATCTGGTACACTAAGTTTATTGAGTGAGAATCTATTGTTATGAGAAGAGGAAACTTGTCTTTGGTTAGTTGTCAACCCAAGAAACTCCTCTTGTTTGGACCGTAATCGGTAAACTAGGGTTATGAACCGGTTCACGATCGTAACTTGGAGGAGATAAAACCTTAGGGTTTCATTATAAAAGGAGGTAGAGAACTCCCATTTTTCATAAACCCTTGGTTGAAAGAATACTTAGTCGAGTTCTAGTTTTTCATCTCTGCAAAAGAATGGAAAGCTCAAAAAGACGTCATGAAACCATCGTTCTTGATGAAGATGACTCGAAGGAATAAAGTTCTTGCCATGAAAGGATGATGAAAAGGATTGCTTAAAGGAAAGAACATAACTCCTGGATTGTGGATTCCTTTAGGGATCTAACTCACGCTCAAAATGACTCTAAGATTGAGATTTCTAACCTTCAGTTGCAATTAAATCAGCTCATCGATGGTCAGTTCAAGATGATCAAAAAGCAAAAAGTCATGATTAGAAACCAGAAAATCTCATCTCAGAATATACGAAACTTAGACAGCATATTCGTATTGTAAATCGGAAGGTTTGCATGCTATGTCAGGAACACAACACATCAACCATTCAACGAGTGAAAGATGTTGGTGAGTCATTCTTTGATGGAGTTGCAGAAAGGTATGAAGAAATAGATGAAGTCTAAGATTTTGAAATATATGTTATTTTCTTTTATTTCTTTTGTTATCTAGGAAACTTCTTGTAAGAATTTATTAATTCTTATTTTTGAAGGATAACTAGGGTTTGGTATAACAAAAATTGTGATTTCACAAGCTATTTCCAACCTTTTTCATCTTGCATGTTTTTAGATTTATTTATTTAATTTCTAGAGTTGTTGGAAGATGAACTTGCAGAATGTAATCATTATTGGTTTAATTATTGCAAAAGTCTTATGAAATATATGTGCCTTTACGTTTTCGTGAATCGAGCAGATATTTCATATATGCTCAGAAGTTAAATCTATTATGTTATTTATAAACGGAAAATAGAACAAACTCTTTGAGAAATTTCTCGCAGTATTGATCTACTTGTGATCACACTTTTGTGTTTTTACTGCTTGACACACTCCGTAAGATTCTCTTATGTTGAGTCATATCGATCAAAATTATATTTTGCACGTAACTGGCGTAGAGATTATTTTAACTCGATTTTCGGACACAAATCCATGTGATTTAGTAACTTTACTTCTTTTTATAAAGCCAGGTCACTCATGTTGTTCTCTTGGGAATGACACATCAAATGGAGGAGAGTTCTTAAATGAACTTGTGATCAATTGCAATATCTTTGTGGAGAGTGTGGTTGTGGAATTTGAAAGGGGATGCTTGTATCTTTTTAATCTCCTAGATGAGCGCTAAGTATTTTCTTACTGTGTGATATCATCTAAAAAAGTTGATATTAGGAGTTGCATTTTAACTATGTTATAATGTGGAATCTCAAAACTTCCTTAAAACTTGACAAATCTTTTGGTTGTATTCATTACGATCTCGTGATTTGCGTACCTTTGTTAATTTTATTGAAAAAAAGGGGGAGAATTATTTAGTAGTTTCATACTATATACATATGGTTTACGGATCATAATGTAAGGTGGAGTGAATCAATAATCTATAGGTTTTACCTATTATGCAAAAGATGTAAGTATTGATTAAGGGGGAGAAACATATCACCGTAGTATTACTTCAGATTTGAGATACAATTGAACTTTGGAGAATGAATAATATTATGTTTCTGTATAACGACGATTCAGAATATTTATTTTTAAAAGTTGTTATCGCTATGGAATCGGTTCTTCAACAACAACGATGCTGAGTTGAACACGTTCAGAATCGTTGCAACTTGAAATTACGAAGTGTTCTAGGAGTTGAAGAAGCCAAGGAAATCAAGACATGATGGACTCGAGGAGTTGTCAAAGCTTTATTTTTATCCATATGTATTGATAGTTTTGTCACTAAAATTGACAAAGGGGGAGACTGTTAAAGCATTGCTCGGTCAAACTCACAAGTGTTGTTATCTCAAGCTTGTTGTCAAATTAAGTTGTCAAAACTATATCCTGATTTATAGTCTACAATTATTTAAGTCTCGGATTAGGATAAAAATGTAGTTGGGAAATAATGGATCACATCAATCAACATTGAGTTCTACAAGAGGAAATATCAAAATTCGACCAGAAAAGACATCTAGTCACGTTTTTGCGGTTTAGTCCTGTAGATGGTGAAAACGATTTGCTGGTTTTTTTGGAAAGTGAAGAGACGACGGTTCGGACGAGACTCCTCAACCAAGCAAACTGCTTAACCTCACACAGATGCACTGCACGGGAGTGCTTTGAGTTCGAGAGATCAATCTGTAGGACTCCCGCCTAAACCAAGTAAATGGTCGTTCCAGAGCCAATTCGGTCACAAAGAGGGAGATGGGTTGATCTGTAGGAGGGAAGTTGAGAAGTGTGTGGGATCAATGATGATCAAGAATTGTGGATGTGTTTGTGGGCTTCTACAAATTGATGAACTGTTGAGTTCTGGAAATAAGTTTTAAGCGAGAATTGTTGTATAGACGAATGTTGTTTTCAGTCATCGATTTTTGGCTTATTTATATTGTCAGAATAGTGAACACATTGACCCCATAAGTGTGACGGTTTCTTGAGTGAAAGAGTGGGAAAGTGGGAGATCGTGGTAAAATCAGTTCCACGTCGTGTGGAGACTTGGTTGATCGTCCACCCACTACTTTGATAACTCCTTCAACCGATTGCACGACTTACTCACATTTCTCATCGTGGATGAACATACGTGTTGTAGGCCGCCAGACCAAAACCCTAATTAATATCCCCCATGTGACGTGATTGATGTCTCACGAATGTGGAGTCTGCAAAGCAGATGTGTATTTGATTAGTCAGTCGTTGACTTGATTAGACAATGAGTTTAGGTTTTGCTGAATTGAGCATGATTGATGAATGCTCAGTGATTCATGGATTAAACGATATTGATATTGCTCGTCTGAGTAAATATTGTAAATTTGATTTAATTGTTGAATATTGATAGTTAGATCAATATCGAGCAACTCGAGCAAGTATTGCTCAATTCGATTTAATTACCGAATGTTGATAGTTGGATCAATATTCAAGCAACTGAGCAAGTATTGCTCAATTCGACGAATTACTGAATATTGATAGTTGGATCAATATTCGAGCAACTGAGCAAGTATTGCTCAATTCGACGAATTACTGGTAACGTAACCCAATAAAATATTAATTAAAATATTAGTAGCCTACCAAATATTATATAATTAATCCAGATGTTGATTGCTGGGTCAACATAAATTTATTAGTGTTTGAAATTGCTCAAAATCGTGATTTGCAAAGCATTTTTTCGAAACCCTAATTATGATCAATTGTTCATCAATTGATGATTTATTGAAAATAGGCCACTGAGTGATGGAGTGACCGGCTACATGGGATGATGAATGACCATGTAGCACCCAAGTGCTCGAGTGAGCGTACACCAAAGTCTTTTGTTGACTGGTTGGTGAAAGGATGATTAAATGATGGTTTAATCATTTACTCCCTCCGTTCCACTTTAGATGAGTGTTTAGGGTTATTTTTTTGTTCCACATTACTTGATAGTTTTCATATTTTTCCCACAAAACTACCAACAATAAAATTTGTCTTGAAACCATAAGTTTATTTTTAAATACACTAATAGCAATTAATGCTTGAAGACTTTTCTCAAGGGCATAGATAGAATTTTTTTATATCTCTCTCCATTTCTTAATCTACGTGAAAACTCCTAAAACATCATCTAAATTGGAACGGAGGGAGTATTAGAATAGTGCCTGTCTGAGCATTAGGTGATAAAACCTAATTATGGAGAAGTGAGGGACCGACCAAGAGGGCATGAGACCGGCCCTTGGTGGTCGTGGGACCAGCTGATGGTCGTTCGAGCAAATTCCAAGTAGGTTGGAAAGAGTTTAGACCCAATATGAGCGACTGTGCAAATTAGGTCAAAATTATAAAGATGTGTGGGTCCGACTCCTTGCAAGCCTTAGAGCCGGACTTGGTCGGTCAAGGAAGCATGCCCGTGTCACCATAATGTCCGTGTCTAAGTCCTGAGAGTTTTGATATTTTCTGGTGTGCGTTTGAGTAACATCTTGGGTTTTCAGAAGAGTTTGATCTTTGACTGAAATTTTTGATTTTGGTCGAATGAGCAAGTAGGACCTTGTTCGTTCGATCCCTATTTTGAGAATATTAAAATAATAATATCTTAATATTTTTCGTGAATAGCCTAGTCGGTCATGTGACCATTTGACTTTTTGGCTTTTTCATGGTTTGAGCAATATTTGAGAAAATATGAAGAAACAAGGATTTTTTGCTCAAACGAAGGAGTTTCATGAGATGATGGAAATAATAATTATGAAAACAAGGGATTGCAAGGTGTGGGACCGGCCATGGATAGGTCATGACCGTCCAGCTAGGTAGCCCGGTCCCGCAACACCTTTCCCTATTTTTATTATTTTTCATGAAACCGTGAAAATATGAAGAAACCGTGAGTTCTTCTCAAACAAGGAAAGTTGCTCGAATGAAGGAGTCTTCATGAGTTCATGAAAATAATAAAATAAGAAAAATAGAGGAAGAGGCGTGGGGACCGGCCACGACTAAGCATGACCGGTCAGCCCATGGGCCCGATCCCTAGGCGCCTCTTTTATTTTTATTATTATTATTTTCTCTCTCCTGTTTTGCGTAGGATTCCTCGTTTGTCCATATTTTCGAATGCTCGTTCGTGCATCATCGTTGAGTACACTTGCACCATTTTATTGGGGCTTACTCGGTGATAGTCCAGATACCCTATTATTGAGTAATTATTACTAATTCACGAAATTCAGCGGAGAATGGTTCATGAAACGGAGTAATAACATGAATTGAGTATCTATTACTAATCCATGAATTCTAGTCGGGAATTCAAGGAACAGAGTAATGGGATAAAATGGTTATCTATTACTAATCCATGAATCCAAATTTCAGCGGAATTGTGGAACGGAGTAATGAGATATAATAGATTATTTTCTAGGAATTCAGTGGATGAATGTCACGGTAGAATTAATCTATTTACAGAATCGAGATATGAGATAGTTGAAGCATCATATTCGTTCCAAAGGTGTACAGTCAAGGAACAACGTGCGGCAGCCGACGTCCCGAAGGCGTTTAGCCCTCTAACAAACAATTATGTCTAGAGAGCCGCCTCGAATCTATACACTAGCCTCTCTACATAGTCAGGTAACAACGAGTATCACCGACTTCCTGAAGGCGTTAAGCCCTCTGACAAACAATTATGTCCAGAGAACCGCCCAATCGTTATTCTATGTAGAGGTGGGTCTCTCTATGTAGTTAGGGAACAACGAGTATCGTCGACGTCCTGAAGGCGTTAAGCCCTCTGACAAACAATTATGTTTAGAGAACCGCCCAATCATTATTCTACATAAAGGGCATGATGAAATATGCAGCATCGAACGCTCAGCCGGGGAGGACTTTCGAGAAACATGTTCATCATGGCTCTGATAGGAATACTCACTCAGTCAGAGTTCGTGAAACGGTTCACGGATCATAAAATATGAATCGTCACATGTGTTCCCGGCTTCGGTCTAAACATGCAAAAGATCACGATTTTATGATTTTGACCTTTGTCGAAAATCCACCATCAACATTAAGTCCCCTGCTTAGTGAGGGACAGTCATGTTACGCAGTAAGCACTAGATGGTGATTTTCCAGTTGACGAGATAAGCAGTTAAACTCGGTCGTACAAAGGTATTTTCGGAATCCTAGATTTGCTCCAATGGTGTCATATACGAGCAAATGCTCAGGTAAGGACCCTGACAGTAAGATAGAGTGTCATCCCGTGATCACGGAGAGATGAAGCACTGTTGATTTGGACAATCGGGCGCCCGATTTTGGTCGATTTAGCGTTTACGTGCCCGAGCCCAAAAAAGGAAATCCATGTTTTATTAGGTTTTGGAAATAAAATTGATATAAAAGGGAAGAGACCCTATATTTTTTTTTATTTTCCTTTGAATTGACCGACCACCATCTATTCTCTCTCACGCTCGAGAGAAAAAAAAAAACAATTTTTTTTTGTGTACGCCGGAGCTCCAACGCCACCGACTGTCGCCGGCCAATTTCCGGCGAACTCCGGCGCCGACAAAGGTACTTGGGATTTTATTTTTTTTAGTTTGTTGTGTATTATTCATGAGTTGTTCGGAAAAAAAAAATCACAAGTATATATGCATGTGTAGGTTTTATGAAAAATTTGTTTTTAGCAAACACCATCCGTCCGTAGGTTTAGGAAACGAACAATAATCCCAACATGAAAAAGATGTATATATTTTTGAATAGACATGATCTAGTTCCAGTAGAGAAAATTTTGTTTACGAGGTTTCATGAAAATCAAAATTTTACTTTCAAAGCGTGAACTTTCACACAAATACTTTTAGGAAACGTACGTTCGTTCGTAATTAAAGTAATAAACAATAGACCTGCACCTTATGATAAAATTTTGTTTGTGAATTCAAAATTTTATTTGGAATATGTGGACCTTTACAAAAATAGAAAAGACCCTCGTTTCATAAACAAACGCTCGTTTGAGGAATACCATTTTTATTGCGAATTTGATATTGGCATATCCATGACTCTATGTTTTTGGCTCCAGATAATGGTGATGTCTAGCAGTGACCATTCTTCCAGCTCTTCTGAAGAGGATTCTGAGATTCCTAGGCCAGAGATGAAGATTTCTGCAGCGGAGGCACGTCCCAAAATGGATCGATCACTGAAGGATGGTAAGGAGATAATAAACAATATGACCATCGATCGTCTAAAAGCTGTTCGTAATGGATTTTTGAAGAGAGAAGTCGAGGATGAAAAGTTAGCCACTTATCAGCAAAAAAGGCGTCGACTTCAGCAAAACATGCTAGCAGTTGAGGATGAAATTCGATCTCGTGTCGATGGTGTAACTTCGGATTCAGATGAGGAGGAAGTTGAATCTTCTTGGGAACCCGTCGAACGCAAAGTCAAGCCACGCCCTCCTAGTATAAGGGTTGAGCGGTTGGCTAAGGCTGATTTCGAAGCCGAATGTGAAGAAGATGACTATTTGGATGCAATGTACGGCGACCCTGAAGATCAATTAGAAGAAGTCCCCAGTGAGGGTTGTGCTGATGACTCTGAGGGAGAACTTGAAGAAAATTCTATAGAGGATGACGATCATGAAACCGATGATGACTCTGATGATTAGTCTTACTCTCAATCCTTCTGAATAATTGATTGTTTTATTTCTCGTTGGAGTAGAGATTATTATGATCACTTGAGCAATTTAACTGCGTAGTTATTGCATTAGGAATCATTTTGAATGATAAGTCATTGAATATATATCTTGCTTACTTCTTTGATCACACAGAGTCAATGAACCTTCATGTGTAGAAATCATAATCCGCGTTGTCGTCTGTTCGTCCTTTCGACATGACTGTGCAGACATTGCACGAACTAGAGAACGTGTGGTGTACACGAATAACCGTCTTTGATTAGGGTATTGTTGACCATACCTACATAGCCATATATTATCAGTCCCCAATATGACTACTTCTCTTTGCGCCGTAGAAACTGTAACTGATTTGACCATCTGCATAGGATAAGTATCTACCGTGTCTCGTGTATTGACTTTCGAGACTTAGGGTTCTCTATTTATATGACACATCTTCTTTCGCTCTTGTATATTATCAGAAGAAATTTTGATCACGATCATACCTCTCATTATTATCATGTCTGGTAGCAGTGCTTCTTCTCAAAACGGATCCCTGGCGAAGCATGGAGTTGAGGCGTCTATCTCGGTAGGTTGCACGCTTTTCTTTCATTTTCATTTAATCATAATGACTAACCAAGGAAAATTATTTTTTGCAGGGCAATCGGGAGAATCGGCTTTCTTCTTCCTCTTACATTTTAAGGCCCAAGCGAACTGTTAAGGCTCCTGCTCGTTATAGGCATGCTCGTGCCGAAGGTGGAACATATGTGAGTTTCTGACTGAGAATTTCCTCTGACCAAGCATTTATCCAATTTTACTGAAATTGAATATTTTGTCGTCGCAGGTTGACGTTCATGTTGTTGTTGAGGCCAGGAAGAGAAGAAATGGAAAGTCTGTGATTGTAGCTGATGGTGATGGTGATAACCATGCTGAAGAAAACTCAACTAACTCTGTAGATGTTGATTCGAAGGTTTCTTTTCGTGAGTATCCAGCGGCTAGACTTCCATTCGATACTCCCATGGCCAACACCTGCCCAGACAATCAACTAATCGGTGGTTTCATCGTCCCCAAGTGTTATGCATCCCTTTACACCAAAATTTGGAGGAAGTATGGACACATTGCTACTACTGAGGTTTGGAGAGGTTTTCTGCCGACTTTATTGACCACAGTTGCTGGGTTATTGCCCATTATTGATGAAATGAACAAGATAAACCTGCGAGATGTCAAAAACGAAGAGTTGCACAGATGGGATGATATGATCTCGAACTGTGAGACTCTGTGGTTTAATATAAGCTGGCTCCGTCGCCGACTCGAGATTATCAAGGTTTATAGGGCGGCTGCTGCTGCAAATATGATTTCTGCTACAACTGCCATCATAGAAGAGGAAAATGCACTCGCTCTGGAGTCAGCAAGGGTTGAGAAATCTATCCAGGTGTTGATGGTGGTTTTTAAACAAAGGGTAAACTTGTAAAACCCTAAAAATAACCTAATGTCACCAGTGACACATTTATTAGGACATTTAAGGCAGGCAGTCAGTATTTAATAGGGGGTATTTTTTCAAATTAGGGTTACAACGAACAAAACCCTAATTCACCTCCATGCCAATGGCAAATCATGACAAGCCACATTTAGCCCGAGCAGCCGCGCCATGCCAAACGCACTCGCCTTGGTCCCAGCTACGCTAGTCACGTCACGCCAAGCCAAGCACTCGGCTTGGCCCTAGCCACGCCATGCCAAAATGGCGCCCACGCCTAGGCTTAAAACCATGCAACCTAGGCCAAGTCGGCCACGCATGCCATTGGCACATGCCAACATGCTCGCCGGTAGTTTTTCCTACCAAGGCCACGGCCCTAACGGCCACGCATGCCATTGGCACATGCCAACATGCTCGCTGGTAGCTTTTCCTACCAAGGCCACGGCCCTAACGGCCACGCATGCCATTGGCACATGCCAACATGCTCGCTGGTAGCTTTTCCTACCAAGGCCACGGCCCTAACGGCCACGCATGCCATTGGCACATGCCAACATGCTCGCCGGGTAGCTTTTCCTACCAAGGCCACGGCCCTAACGGCCACGCATGCCATTGGCACATGCCAACATGCTCGCCGGTAGCTTTTCCTCCCAAGGCCACGGCCCTAACGGCCACGCATGCCATTGGCACATGCCAACATGCTCGCTGGTAGCTTTTCCTACCAAGGCCACGGCCCTAACGGCATGCCATTGGCACATGCCAACATGCCGGGTAGCTTTTCCTACTAAGGCCACGCACATGCCAACATGCTCGCCGGTAGCTTTTCCTACCAAGGCCACGGCCCTAACGGCCACGCATGCCATTGTCACATGCCAACATGCTCGCCGGGTAGCTTTTCCTACTAAGGACACGGCCCTAACGGCCACGCATGCCATTGGCACATGCCAACATGCTCGCCGGTAGCTTTTCCTACCAAGGCCACGGCCCTAACGGCCACGCATGCCATTGGCACATGCCAACATGCTCGCCGGGTAGCTTTTCCTACTAAGGACACGGCCCTAACGGCCACGCATGCCATTGGCACATGCCAACATGCTCGCCGGGTAGCTTTTCCTACTAAGGCCACGGCCTAACTAACGCATGCCATTGGCACATGCCAACATGCTCGCCGGTAGCTTTTCCTACCAAGGCCACGGCCCTAACGGCCACGCATGCCATTGGCACATGCCAACATGCTCGCCGGGTAGCTTTTCCTACCAAGGCCACGGCCCTAACGGCCACGCATGCCATTGGCACATGCCAACATGCTCACGGTAGCTTTTCCTACCAAGGCCACGGCCCTAACGGCCACGCATGCCATTGGCACATGCCAACATGCTCGCCGGGTAGCTTTTCCTACCAAGGCCACGGCCCTAACGGACACGCATGCCATTGGCACATGCCAACATGCTCGCCGGTAGCTTTTCCTACCAAGGCCACGGCCCTAATGGACACACATGCCATTGGCACATGCCAACATGCTCGCCGGTAGCTTTTCCTACCAAGGCCACGGCCCTAACGACCACGCATGCCATTGGCACATGCCAACATGCTCGGTAGCTTTTCCTACCAAGGCCACGGCCCTAATCGCCACGCATGCCATTGGCACATGCCAACACGTCATTTGGTAGCCTTCATCACCTAGTCGTGGCCCTAATGCGCGCTGGTAGCCTAACTTGCAAACCGTGCAACCTAGGCCAATTCGACCGTACGCGCCATTGGCACATGCCAAAACCCACGCCGGTAGCCTAATTTACAAACCATGCAACCTACCACCAAGGCATTCCGCACATGCCACACACGCCACTAGCAGCTCTGGCATTGCCACTTACACTCAACGTACAACCTACCACCAAGGCATTCCGCACATGCCAATGGCACATGCCACACACGCCACTAGCAGCCTCCGGCATTGCCACTTACACTCAACGTACAACCTACCACCAAGGCATTCCGCACATGCCAATGGCACATGCCACACGCGCCACTAGCAGCGCCACTTGCACTCAAGGTGCAACCAACACTCGAGATATCAACACAAACCGGGGATGCTTTCTAGTGGTTTTGGTTTGGCGGTCCACACTGCAGCGACACTACACTCACATTAAGAAAGCGTGAAAAGGAATAAAGCGGTCAAATAAATGAGGAAATAATGGTGAAAACGTTTTTCACCCATTAACACCATGCGGTTACCACCTCCTCCCATTATTTCACCCTTTACTCTCTTCCTTCATGAGGCCAGTGGTACGTTTCAATCTCGACTTGTATAAATAGGTCTTACCTATTTCCACCAAGACAACAAGTCTCGGCTTTCGGAGAAAAATACTACACTCTCGTAAAAGGCAACTTTGAAAGCTCTCCAAAAAGCTTTCATCTCTTGCAAGCTTCCGAAGCTTCCACTTTCTCGATACAAGTCGAGACACTACTCTCCCAGCACTATTCTCGGGGTCTCAACACCTTTCTTGGCTTCCCTCCCCAAATCAACCCTTCTCCTCCACTTTGTGACCGAAGCAAGTCCGGAACGGCCATTTCTTGGTTTAGGCCGGACTTGCATGATTGATCTCTTGAATCTATAAAGTGCTCACGTGCAGCACATTTGTTTAGGGTTTGAACCAGTTTCTCACTCACCTACCGAATTTACCGAAATCGGCAGAAACGATTTTCACCCATAAACACCAGGATTTGAGAGTGAAAAACGAAAACTTTCTAAAGAGGCATAACATGTCCTTCAGTAAGAATTATTTGTTGTTGGATGGTTTGCTCTAAGTGTGCATTTGAGAGAGATTTCTTTTTTGTAGGTTTGAGACGTGTTTTTGAATAAAGTAGGATGATTGGAGGAATTTTGTGAGATTCATGAGATATATTTTGAATTTCGAACGAATGAGCATACTGCGTACTCTTTGGAGGAATAGAAATTACATTTTGAAATTTAGCATATAATTGTTTACTGATCGTTTAAGCATAATATGCCTTGAGCCACTTGTCGTTGATGATGTTTCCTTCCACCTCTCCATTAACAGCTAAGATTTTGTAATATCCGCTGGGTACTGCCTTGATGATTACATAAGGCCCTTCCCATTTCGGAGAGAACTTGGGAACATACATGTCTTGTTGAATATGCTTCGCTATTTTCAAAACCAAATCTCCTACTTGAAATGTTCGAGGTCTTACCATTTTGTTGTATGCCTTGGAAATCCTTTGTTTGTAAGTTTCCACATATTTTTCTACTTTGGCCCTTCTTGACTCGAGCATGTCCAATCCAACAATTCTTGAATTAGAAACTTCAGCTTCATCCCACTGCACTCTAGTGGCTGCTGCAATTCTTGCAAGAGGGAATCTTGATCTCAGATGGGAGAATAGCATCAGCGCCATAGACGAGAGAATACGATAAAGTCCCAATTAAGCTTCTTGGTGCGGTGCGGTAGGCCCATAAAGCCATGGGTAGTTCTTCATGCCACGTTCGTGGATTGTCATGAACTGTTCGATTAAGAATTCGGATCAAGGTTTTGTTGGTGCTCTCCGCTTGTCCGTTTCCTTAGGGATAGTACGGTGTGGAGAAAACTTGTTTGATACCATATTCCTCGAGCAATTCTGCAACATGTTTGTTGGAAAAAGGAGTTCAATTATCCGTGATGATATGTTTAGGAACACCGAATCTACATATGATATATTCTTTGATGAAGGATGCAATCGTGACTCCAGTGGTGCTTCGAAGAGGACTAGCTTCAACCCATTTGGTGAAATACTTTGTTGTTGTGATGATGTATTCATGCTGCTTCGAAGATGCTGGATTGATTTTTTCGATGATATCCAGTCCCCAGCTGTAGAATGGCCATGGACTTCTCACAGAATGTAATGGGAGACAAGGAGTGTGAATGAGGTTACCATGAACTTGGCATTAATGACATCTCCGAACATAGGCAGCTGCATCGTCTTCCATGGTCGGCCAATAATATTTCTCATGGATTTTGAGAAATAATTTCTCCTTTCCTTGGTGTTCACCTTCGTGCATCTCTTTCAGGATTGTGGGAATTTCATGCCCGGCCAAGCATCTCAGAAGGTTCCCACCAAAGCTTTAGCGATACAAGATCCCTTCTAGGTAGACAAAGTGTTTGGCTCTCTGGGTGAGTTTGAGCGCCCCTTTCTTCTCCGACGGTATATCGTTGTCACGAAAAATATTTTATGTAAGGTTCTCTCCAGTCCCCAGTGGAATGGATTGTTAGAACCTCCAAATGATGAGGTGGTGTCTGACAATTGGGACATGACCCCTGTAACATTCTCGACTGAGCCTCCATGGAGGGCCAATAGTACCCGAGCCTTTGAGCCTTTGTCCGCATATTTCCTCATGTATGTGTTTGAGTTGCACGATCGCTTCCTCGTCTCCAAGACATCGTGACAAGGATCCATCAGGATTGCGATAATATAATGCTCCATGCAGCAGAAAAATGTTTTTCAACTCCTTGAGGCTGATTTTCCCTTTTGTAAGACAATTGCTCACTTCGTGAATGATGGGTGCCCGCCAGTCGCTCGATTGAGCATCTTCAACTTGAGTAAGCCAGGTAGATGATACAGAACGTCTTTGCATAATGATGGATTTCTCTGACCCTTCAAATTGCAGTTTGGACGCAAGAGTCGCTAGACAATCAATATGTCTGTTGTTGGTACGACCAGTATGAACAATTGTTGCATCGAAAAAATGAGCTAATATTCGTTGCGCTTCGGCCCTGAATGGAGCGAGTGTTACTTCTTTGAGAGAGTACACGCCATTCATTTGATTGACCAACAACTTTAAGGCTCCTCTTATCTCCAGGTGCATCGCTCCTGCTTGCTTGGCCAAAGATAAACCTAGGAGGAAAGCTTCATATTCTGCCGAATTGTTGGTGCAGTGGAAATCCAGCTTGAATGAATGTGAGAAGACTTCGCCGGATGGAGATACTAGTACAATGCCTGCTCCGCCAGTATCATTGCTTGGAGTGGCGGATCCATCAAAGTACAATAACCATGTTTTTTCCTGTATGATTGAGATCTATGGAAACTCACCGGGCACTTCTTCATGCAGCATTGTGATGTCTTCTACAGGAAAAGCAGCAAGTAAGTCTGCAACTGCTTGCCCTTTGATGGCTTTAGGCGGGACATATACTATGTCAAACTCTGACAACTGAAGTAGCCATTTTTCTGGTCTTCCAATCAGAGAAGGTTTCGACGGTAGGAATTTTATGGGATCAGCTTTGGCCACCAGCACAAATCTATTTGATAGTAGATAATATCGGAATTTCTGGATCGCGTGAACCAATACTAGACACACTCTTTCGGCTTTTGGGTATCGGAGTTGAGCATCCCTCATCGTACGACTGAAGTAATAGATTGGATGTTCGGTACCTTCTTCATATTCTTGAGCGAGAAGCGCTCCGATAGCGACGTCAGTAGAGGCTGTGTAAAGTATTAGTGGTCGTCCTTGCAGCAAAGATTTCATGACAGCAGGTGATAATAGTATTTGCTGTATTTTTTGGAATGCCTCCTGTTGAACGGTCGTCCATGTAAAACTTGCTCCTTTCTTCAGCAGAGGAGTGAACGACGCAATGAATTGAGCCAACCCCGAAATGAAATGCCGAATATAATTTACATTGCCCATAAAAATCTGGAGTTCTTTCACAGTGCGCGGAGGAGGCATGGTAGTGATGGCTTTTGTCTTGTCTGGATCGAACTTGATTCCTTCTGCAGTGACCAGGAATCCTAGAAACTTTCCAGAAGACACACCAAAAGAACACTTCAGAGGATTCATCTTTAACTTATATTCTCTGCATCTTTTGAAAACTTGCTTCAGAATTTCCAGGTGGGATGGTTGAGCTTTTTATTTCACTACCACATTGATAGGTGTAGAATACACCGTATTTACTATATAGAGTTTATGCTTTCTTTGCTATTTTTCGTGTGAATTATGTATTTTATGTTTGCTTTTGAGTTATTAGATACTGGAGTCGCACGGAGGAAAATAAGCGGAAATTACTCAATTTGAGCAAAAAGGGCGAAATTGTCATCTCACAGGCGAGTGATATATGGAGCTGAGCCACGGTTAAGGGGCATCTCTATGTGCAAAAACATCATTTCAAGGGCGATTGCTGCGCGGAGTCAACCCAAGGAATTAGGGGCTGCCATTTTAGTGGCCTATATCAACTTATGGGGTGCTTGGAATCATTCTAGTTGACCCTTATCTAGCTTACCTGGGGTGGCAATATCCACCTTCACTTCCTACAAACCTACATCAGAGAATAATGATTTCTCAATCATTTTTTCCCTAATTCGAGAAGAAGAGCAGCAGCCGCTGCTGTTATTATTGAGAAATTCAGATGGAATTAGTGGTAGTGAAACAATGATGCTGCTGGTTATAGCGAAGTACGAACTTGGTTAGGTGAAAGAATCAGAAGTTCAGAAGGAGGAAGAGAACAGTGAAGGAGTAGATCTGATTTGGTGTTGAATGAAGTGGTTGAGCGGGATTCAAGTTCTGGCAGGGTTGTAAAGAATGGGTTGGCACTGAATTAGTGTTTGGTTGGAGGATTGAGAAGAATCATTGGAAGAAGATGTTATTCTTGCTGTGTTGATGGGGTTTCTGAGCAGATGAAGATGGCAGTGCTACTAATGGAAGATTAGAGTTGGGTTTTGGTTGAATCTGCATTTGACCCTAGTTGGAGACGTTCCATGGACGTTACAAGGGTTTGAGATGATGAACTAGGTTGCAGGTTAGGGTTCTTTGTTTTTTGCTGTTGCTACTCTTGAGGGGAAGTTGAAGAATGATGACAAGAGTTGTTATGGAATTGAATGTATTGTTGATGCTCAGGTGGATGCACTGGTGAAAGTGCAGTCATGGCTTTGAGATGGCATTGCAGGTGCAGCTGAGCTAGAGCTGGTGCTATGTTGGCTTGAGCTCTGATTGTGGTGATGCAGTGAATATAGCCTTAGTACTGTGGCTGTTGTTCTAAGCATCAGGTGGTGTCTCTGGAACTGGTAATGGTGTTGAGCCATGCTGGTACTGTTATGAAGAAGCTGCCAAATGAATTCAGAGATGGATTGAACTGGAATTGAGCAGAGAAAGAGAACCTGTTGTTGTTAGGATGCAATGGTGCTTTTGGATGGGTTTATGATTGAATTCAGGTCTAAATTGATTTTGGTTTTGATCTGTGATGAATGTTATGGAGATGAGGAGATCTGTTTTGATTGAGGATGAATTCCTAGTTCTTAATTTATGTTTTGAGTTTTTGTTTTCAATTCTATCTTGAAGTTTTTCACATGATTATCGTTTGTTTTTACTAATAGGAATGATCTTAAAGACATTCATGATTGATTGATAGATTGTTTGGGTGGCCAACTAAATTGATTTGTCGATTTAATCTAATGCTAGTGAAAGTTAGGAGATAAGTAATCGTTTCTTGACTCTTTACATAAGTAGCAAACACGAGACCTTGCGGAGGGATTAGTGGAGCAATTGTGTGTAGAAACAACGCTAGAAAGTGAACCAAGCGAACCGAGTTTAACTACTAGTACTAAACCTAAATTCATAAATCTTAATGCATTCGGGAATTACATCTTGTAAGCGAACCTCAAGGTGGTTCTTTTGAATAGAATCGATAACTAGCGGACTGTTACTTCGGTGAAATTAGGGATTTTGGGGCTAGCTAAGCGGACTGCTATCCTACGGTTGGTGATAATCTGTGACTAATAACAAGTAGAAGAGAACATAACTTGAATCATTGTTTTGCAACGAAGAAGGATTCCTTGATCTTGTCTCTCTTATTGCTTTCAACTTTATCTTTTAATTGCTTTGTTTATTTTCTTTTACTTTTTACACCCCCTTTCGTGACAATTTTTACAACTAGAATCTCTTGCTCCTCGTGGGAACGAACTTGACTTCCATTATATTATTTTTAATTGAGTGGAAATATTAATTAATTTGATTGCACCTACGACACGCATCAAATTTTGGCGCGTTCTTAGGGGAGGCACACGGCTAGTTATTAAGTTTTTAGTTTCTTTTACAATTTCTCTTTTATCTTTGCTTTTTGTTTGTCGTCTTGTTTCTCACTTGGTTGCTAGAATTGTTTTCGGTATCAATCCCCTGGCTACTAAAGATTGGAATTATCCAAGGTGCGGGATAGCTACTCGAAGAGGCACAATACTCCAACCAAGTCAAGGCGCAACGGACGAGCACGAGTTAGAAGTGGACGAAGAGCTACACTTAGAAGGAGAACAAGAGGTTCCAATCGTAGACGTACCAAAAGTTGAATTAACAATGGGTGATGCAAATCGTACACTCAAGGACTTGGCTTCTCACAAGCTTGATACACAACAGGTTGTATTCAAACAAACTCTACTTTTGAGATCAAGCTTGGGTTGCTTAGAGAATTACCAAAGTTCCATGGCATGGTGAATGAAGATCCAAACAAACATCTTATGGACTTCCACACCATTGTCACGGCTATGCTTCCAGCGGAGGTTGAGGCGGATGGTGCAATGTTGAAAGTTTTTCGTTTCTCTTTAATGGATAGTGCCAAGGATTGGTTGTACTATTTACCCGCTGGAAGTGTCACAACATGGAATGGGCTGAAGAAACTCTTTTTGGAGAGGTATTTTCCTGCGTCAAAGGCTACTCAAATTCGCAAGGAGATTTGTGGGATGAAGCAAAATGTGGGAGAATCCTTATATGAATGTTGGGAACGCTACAAGAGATTGGTGGCAAGCTGTCCTCACCACCAATTCAGTGACGCTATGATCATCCAATACTTTTACGAAGGACTCCAATCAAGTGATAGGAATCTTCTCGACGCTGCGGGTGGTGGTGCACTAGTTAACAAGACGGTGGCACAAGCTAGAGAGTTGATTGAAAACATGGCAGCGAACTCACAACAATTCTTGAGTCGTGGTTCGGATGTGATTCTAAGAAGGGTGAGTGAGGTGAGCGAGGTTAAGGAACTTCGTCAACAAATGGGTAACATGAACGCAATGCTTCAACAAGTTGCAGCCGCGGTTATACCAAGTTCCTCTCAATCTTATGAAGACGAGCAAGCTAATGCGATCTTTCCGAATCAACAAAGACGGTATGATCCCTACTCCAACACTTACAATCTGGGATGGAGAGATCACCCCAATTTTAGCTATGCCAATAAGCAAGGAGCGACTCAACAATCTAGTTTCAACAACCCGAGTGGATTTCAACCTCAACAACAACAATTCCAACCGAGACAACAATTTCAACAACAACAACAACCTCAAAATATGGGGTCCAATATGGAAGAGTTCTGAAATCTTTTATGCAAAGAACGGAGAGTTCGGTTAAGGAGTTGCAAACTCAAGTTGGTTCTATGGCTATGGAGTTGAATCAATTGAAGGCACAAAATGGTGGAAACTCCTTCTTAACCTATCAACCCAAAAGAGGGTGTTAATGCAATTACATTGAGAAGTGGTACACAACTTGTGCAACCCGAAGTCACCGATTCGGGTACGGTGGAAACACCAAAGGAACTCGTTTTGGAGGAGAAACCGAGGATTCTCCCCAAACTTCGAGGTACCTATTCCTAACTCTAAAACTCCGGTTTCTACTTATGTTCCTCCTCTACCTTTCCCTCGCAGATTTGCAAGTTCTAAGAAGGCGGAACTAGAAAAGGAGATTTTAGACGTTCTAAAGAAGATCCATGTGAACATACCACTCATAGATGCAATCAAGCAAGTTCCAAAGTATGCAAAGGTGTTGAAGGACTTGTGTACCAATAAGCAAAGGCTCAAAGGTAATGAAGTGCTTAGTGTGGGGGAGAATGCTTCGGCAATCTTACAACACAAACTCCCACTTAAGTGCAAGGACCCGGGTAGTTTTGACATTCCCGTCACAATTGGTAACACAACATTTAATAAAGCTATGTTGGACTTAGGTGCTTCCGTTAATGTCATGCCTGCGTCTATGTATAATTCACTTGATCTTGGTCCTCTCAAAAAGGCTGGAATTGTGTTGCAATTAGCCGATCGTTCTAATATCTACCCAATGGGTATTGTTGAGGATGTTCTTGTGCAGGTTAATCAACTTGTATTTCCAGCGGACTTTGCGTGTTAGAGATGGATGAAGGTTCACCGGACTCGTCTCTTCCATTGCTACTCAAGGCGTCCCTTCATGAAAACGGCAAAAACCATTATTGATGTTGACAAGGGAACGCTAACTATGGAGTTTGATGGAGAAATAATACGTTTCAACATTTTCGAGACGATGAGATATCCTAGCGATGTCCACTCTTGTTTCTCCATTGATATGATGGACACATTGGCGCAACAAATGTTTGAGTTGAATGGTGTTGATACTTTGGAAACCGTGCTCACTACACCTATTGACAACGGTTATACGTATAGTGATGAGATGAAAGAAACCATTGGTTCTCTTGACTCATTACCGGAAAAATCAGCAACTAAGAATGTTTCATATGCGTCTTTACCTTGCAATAATGAAAACTTGTGCCATCTATTGTTAAATCTCCAAGTTTAGAATTGAAACCTCTTCCAAGTCACTTGAAGTACTTGTACTTGGGTGACAATGAAGATTTACCCGTGATTGTTTCTAACGAGCTTAATGAATTACAGGAGCAAAAACTTCTAAGGGTGCTAAGGGACGTACAAGACGGCCATAGGATGGACAATTGCCGACATCAAGGGTATAAGCCCGCCGTTTGTATGCATAAGATTCGTGTGGAGGATGATTCAAAGCCTACAAGGAAGCGCAACGTCGTTTGAATCCTCCCATGATGGAAGTGGTGAAAAAGGAGATACTCAAGCTTTTGGACGTGGGAGTTATCTACCCCATATCCGATAGCAAGTGGGTAAGCCCGGTACAAGTGGTACCAAAGAAATCGGGAGTAACGGTGGTGGAGAATGATAAGAATGAACTTGTCCCAACTCGTGTGCAAACTGGTTGGAGGGTTTGTATTGATTATAGAAAATTGAATGCCACCACTAGAAAAGATCACTTTCCATTGCCTTTTATTGATCAAATGCTTGAACGTTTAGCTGGACATTCTTACTATTGCTTTCTTGATGGCTATTCGGTTATAATCAGATTGTGATAGCATAGGAGGACCAAGAGAAAACCACTTTCACTTGTCCTTTCGGTACTTTTGCTTATAGAAGGATGCCTTTTGGCTTATGCAATGCTCCAGCTACCTTTCAAAGGTGTATGGTGAGTATCTTTTCGGAATATGTTGAAAACATAATCGAAGTGTTCATGGATGACTTTAGTGTCTTTAGTGATTCATTTGACCTTTGCTTGAACAATTTGTCTCTAATCCTTGAACGATGTGTTGAAACAAATCTTGTGCTAAATTGGGAGAAGTGCCATTTTATGGTAACTCATGGCATAGTTTTAGGACATATAATATCTTCTAAAGGCTTGGAAGTTGATAAATCTAAGATAGACGTTATTCGTGCTCTAACCCCTCCCACTACGGTGAGGGAGATACGCTCTTTTCTTGGTCATGCAGGTTTTTATCGTAGATTCATCAAGGACTTTTCCAAGATAGCATCACCACTTTGTACCCTATTGCAAAAAGATGTGGTTTTTAACTTTGATGAGAAGTGTGTGGCGGCATTCAATCGTTTGAAAGAACTTTTGATTTCAGCCCCTATCATTAAACCACCAGATTGGAGTAAGCCTTTTGAGCTCATGTGTGATGCAAGTGACTATGCGGTTGGTGCGGTGCTTGGGCAGCGTGTGAGGAAGATACCTCATGCCAGGCGTGTGGGGAAGATACCTCATGCCATTTATTATGCTTCTAGAACGTTAAATGAGGCCCAACAAAACTACACAACCACTGAAAAAGAGTTGTTAGCCTTTTTTTTTGCTTTAGAAAAGTTTCGCTCTTATCTAATTGGTACAAAAGTTGTTGTCTTTTCTCGATCATGCAAGACTTAGATACTTGCTTACAAAGAAAGAGGTGAAACCGAGGCTCATACGATGGATATTACTCTTGCAAGAGTTTGATATTGAAATCAAAGACAAGAAAGGAATTGAGAACACCGTTGCGGATCATTTGAGCCGACTTGCCGTGGACAAGGAGACTATCCCGTTGCGTGAAAGTTTCCGGATGAGCAACTATTCTCAATTGCCTTTGGAGAACCATGGTACTACTGGATATTGTTAATTACTTAGTGTCTAAACAAATCCCAAAGAACTTGTCTCGTCTTTGAGAGGGACAGGACTTAAGAAGTTAGGAAACCAATACATATGGGATGATCCATACTTATGGAAGCATTGTAGTGACCAAGTAATACGTAGGTGTGTTCCGAAATTGAATTTAATTTATCTTGTCTTTTTGTCACTCTTATGCTTGCGGAGGACATTTTGGGAGCAATAGAACGCTCTCAAGGTATTAGAATGTGGTTTCTTTTGGCCAACTTTGTTTAAGGATGCACATGCATTTTGTATCACATGTGATAGGTGCCAAAGAACCGGCAATCTAGGTGCTCGAAATCAAATGCCGCAAACTATTATTCAATTTGTGGAGGTTTTTGATGTATGGGGAATTGATTTTATGGGCCCTTTTGTCAATTCTAATGGGAATTATTATATTTTGCCTGCTGTGGATTATGTCTCGAAATGGGTGGAAGCTAAGGCCACCCCAACTAATGATTCTAAAGTTGTTTCGATTTTGTGCAAGCTAATATATTTGCAAGGTTTGGAATTCCAAGGGCTATAATTAGCGATGGAGGTTCACACTTCAAAAACGGAGTTCTTGCAAAGCTTGTTAAGGAAGTACAATGTGTCACATAGGATTGCAACTCCCTACCATCCGCAAACTAATGGACAAGCCGAAGTTTCCAACCGAGAGGTGAAATCCATTCTTGAAAAGACGGTGAATCCAACAAGGAAAGATTGGAGCATGCGACTCAACGATGCTTTGTGGGCGTATAGAACCGCATATAAAACACCTATTGGGATGTCTCCTTTTAGGCTTGTTTATGGTAAACCTTGTCACTTACCCGTGGAAATTGAGCATAAGGCGTTTTGGGCTATTAAGCAATGCAACATGGAGTTGGATGGTGCTTGGAAAGCAAAGGAAGTTACAACTTCAAGAGTTAGAGGAGATTCGCAATGATGCATTTGAAAGCTCACTGGATTTACAAGGAAAAGACGAAAGCTTTTCATGATAATATGATTTCTAATAAACAATTTTGCATTGGGCAGAAAGTGCTTTTGTTTAATTCTCGCTTGCAATTATTTAGGGTAAATTAAGGTCACGTTGGATTGGACCTTTTATTGTGACTAATGTGTTTTCTCATGGTGCGGTGGAAATTCGTAGTTTAGCTACGGGTAATGAACTTAAAGTGAATGGGCACCGGTTGAAACCATATTATGAGAACTTCTCTTCGGAAGTGGTGGAAGGAGTTAACTTTGTGGATGTGCTCCTCCTGGAGGAGTCATAGAAAGCAAGGAGATAGTCGGGCCGACGACTTTAAACCAAGCGCTAATTGGGAGGCAACCCAAAGGATGAGTATTTCTTGTCTTGTATTTATTTATTTTCTTGTTTTTAGTTTTTCTTGTTTTGTTTTCTTTGTTTTTTTGCTGATTTCTTGTTAGGATTTCCCACCTTGACTTACTTTGGAAGATTCAATTTACATTGAGGACAATGTAAAGTTTAAGTGTGGGGTGGTTTATGTTGTAAATTTTTGCAATTTTTCAACTTTTTTTTTTTTTTTTTTTTTTTTATGAACTAGTGAATAAGAAAACTCCAACTTGTAGTTATTTAGAGTCACATAGTATACATGTCGCTAAGATTACATCGAAATTCTCATAATAGTGACTGAACTTAGAGATGACAGAGAACATGATCGGGTTTCTTAATTGTATGAGAGTTAAAGTTGGATTTAACCATGCCGGTGGCAAATAAGGTGCGATCGAATTCGGTATTAGAACAGTGATCCCCTATAGTGGAGACTACCCATGTTACATAATGTGAGGCACCAACCTTCAATTCTTTGTACTGTCTAAATTTGTGCTTTTAGAGTGTGTGTCACCGTACGTAAATTAGGGCAGAATGGTGAGTCTGTCAATTTCCCACCATAGAAGCACTATTTTGATCTCTTGAGTGCTAATTTTATCAACCATGTTGGTGACATCGAATTGCTAACTTACATACCACTTGTGATCTTGTTCGCAGTTAGCACCATCCACCTTCTCTCTCTACACCAACAGGTCCATAGAAACACCATCATCATCAACAAGAGGAGCATCACGAATTTGAAGGAAAGTTGAACACGTTCGAGGTTTACAAGCAACAACACAGTAATGGGCAGATTTCAGATTTGAGTAAAGCAAAAAAAAAAAGGGGCAGAATTTTTATAAGTTGAAGACTATATTACAAGAGCGGAAAATTATCAAGGATGAGAATTCGAGAAGTCTATGATATCAAGACATATAAGTTGTGAAGATTCAAGCGGTAAAGTACTTATACCATGGCATTGTACTTACATTTTTATTTTTGTATTTTACTTTCTCTTGTCTCAATGAAGAAAAAAAAAATTGAAAAAAAATAAATTAGTTTTGGGTTTGTATAGTTTGTTTTTATTTTTGTATTCTTTCAATAAAGCCTATGGAAAGAAGGAATATCTATAATGAAGTTTCAAGCGACAAGGAATTAGAGGAAAGAATCATATTGTCAAGATTCTACGAAGTTCGAGAGTTATCATCAAGAGTTGAAGACCGAAGACGAAGATGAAGACACAGATAGAAGACCGAAGACGTTTCTATGGATCTTTGTGAGAGTGGTGCTAGCTGCACGCCGAACGGATTCACGGTAAGTAAGCATATTCCCACCTTCGTTAAATGGTTGATTTACTTTCAAAGAGATCGTCAGAAAAATGGGTTTTCAAAAATATATAAAAGATGTGGGTTTTCAAAATATTTCGGAGGGTTTTGCCTTCCTACCATTCAACGTGTCGCAGATTCTCTCTTCATTCCAACCTGGACACATGTGACCCATAAAAAAGTTGTTTATTATTGAGAGCAATTTCATAAAACCCTTTCTTGTGAGGCGTAGTCGAGACTTTTGATCACTCGAACTCGAATTTTAGTCGAGAAGGGATGGTTATCTCTCTCAACTTTTAAGAATGAGATTGTGTTCATTTATGTGTCTAACTTCTTATGACTAGTGTGCGAGAATCTCTATATCTTCTTAGCGCGTTGGATACTATCATTACGGAGAACTAGTAAGTTGGAAAAATAGGTTTTGTGGGTAAATCTCTAGTAAACCCTCACGAGACTATAACTCGTCCACTAGGGACACCTAGGGGTTTAAAGGCTTGTTATTTATGCTAAAAGTGACCGTAGCCTCGACGACACGGAGTTGTTGTATTTTATTGTTTTGTTTGATTTGCTCGAGGACTAGCAAAGTCTAAGTGTGGGGAATCGATAGGTGTAGAATACACCGTATTTACTATATAGAGTTTATGCTTTGTTTGCTATTTTTCGTGTGAATTATGTATTTTATGTTTGCTTTTGAGTTATTAGATACTCTGGAGTCGCACGGAGGAAAAGAAGCGGAAATTACTCAATTTGAGCAAAAAGGGCGAAATTGTCATCTCACAGGCGAGTGATATATGGAGCTGAGCCACGGTTAAGGGGCATCTCTATGTGCAAAAACATCATTTCAAGGGCGATTGCTGCGCGGAGTCAACCCAAGGAATTAGGGGCTGCCATTTTAGTGGCCTATATTAACTTATGGGGTGCTTGGAATCATTCTAGTTGACCCTTATCTAGCTTACCTGGGGTGGCAATATCCACCTTCACTTCCTACAAACCTACATCAGAGAATAATGATTTCTCAATCATTTTTTCCCCTAATTCGAGAAGAAGAAAGCGCATTGTGCTGCTGTTATTATTGAGAAATTCGAGATGGAATTAGTGGTAGTGAAACAATGATCTTGTTTGGTTATAGCGAAGTACGAACTTGGTTAGGTGAAAGAATCGAAGTTCAGAAGGAGGAAGAGAACAAGTGAAGGAGTAGATCGATTTGGTGTTGAATGAAGTGGTTGAGCGGGATTCAAGTTAAGGCAGGGTTGTAAAGAATGGGTTAGCACTGAATTAGTGTTTGGTTGGAGGATTGAGAAGAATCATTGGAAGAAGATGTTATTCTTGCTGTGTTGATGGGGTTTCTGAGCAGATGAAGATGGCAGTGCTACTAATGGAAGATTAGAGTTGGGTTTTGGTTGAATCTGCATTTGACCCTAGTTGGAGACGTGCCATGGACGTTACAAGGGTTTGAGATGATGAACTAGGTTGCAGGTTAGGGTTCTTTGTTTTTTGCTGTTGCTACTCTTGAGGGGGAGTTGAAGAATGATGACAAGAGTTGTTATAGAATTGAATGTATTGTTGATGCTCAGGTGGATGCACTGGTGAAAGTGCAGTCATGGCTTTGAGATGGCATTGCAGGTGCAGCTGAGCTAGAGCTGGTGCTATGTTGGCTTGAGCTCTGATGGTGGTGATGCAGTGAATATAGCCTTGATCTTGTGGGCATTGTTCTAAGCATCAGGTGGTGTCTCTGGAAGGCCCGGTAATGGTGTTGAGCCATGCTGAATCTTATTATGAAGAAGGCGCCAAATGAATTCGAGAGATGGATTGAACTGGAATTGAGCGAGAGAAAGAGAACTTCGTTCTTGTTAGGATGCAATGGTGCTTTTGGATGGGTTTATGATTGAATTCGAGGTCTAAATTGATTTTGGTTTTGATCTCGTGATGAATGTTATGGAGATGAGGAGATCTGTTTTGATTGAGGATGAATTCCTAGTTCTTAATTTATGTTTTGAGTTTTTGTTTTCAATTCTATCTTGAAGTTTTTCACATGATTATCGTTTGTTTTTACTAATAGGAATGATCTTAAAGACATTCATGATTGATTGATAGATTGTTTGGGTGGCCAACTAAATTGATTTGTCGATTTAATCTAATGCTAGTGAAAGTTAGGAGATAAGTAATCGTTTCTTGACTCTTTACATAAGTAGCAAACACGAGACCTTGCGGAGGGATTCCGTGGAGCAATTGTGTGTAGAAACAACGCTAGAAAGTGAACCAAGCGAACCGAGTTTAACTACTAGTACTAAACCTAAATTCATAAATCTTAATGCATTCAGGGAATTACATCTTGTAAGCGAACCTCGAGGTGGTTCTTTTGAATAGAATCGATAACTAAAGCGGACTGTTACTCGGTGAAATTAGGGATTTTGGGGCTAGCTAAGCGGACCTGCTATCCTACGGTTGGTGATAATCTGTGACTAATAACAAGTAGAAGAGAACATAACTTGAATCATTGTTTTGCAACGAAGAAGGATTCCTTGATCTTGTCTCTCTTATTTCTTTCAACTTTATCTTTTAATTGCTTTGTTTATTTTCTTTTACTTTTTACACCCCCCTTTCGTGACAATTTTTACAACTAGAATCTCTTGCTCCTCGTGGGAACGAACTTGACTTCCATTATATTATTTTTAATTGAGTGGAAATATTAATTAATTTGATTGCACCTACGACACGCATCACACATCATCGATATAGTCTTCCACCTGCTTGTGCATCATGTCATGGAATATAGCAGTCATGGCTCGCTGATAAGTGGCTCCTGCATTCTTCAGGCCGAAAGTCATCACTGTACAATGAAAGTTTCCAATGGGAGTCCGGAACGCGGTCTTGTTAGCATCATGTTCGTACATCTTGATTTGGTTGTATCTGATGTAACCATCCATGAATGAGAACATGTCGTGACCACTGGTTGCATCAACGAGCATATCAATGTTGGGTGATAGGTGTAGAATACACCTAATTTACTATCTAGTAGTTTATGCTTTCTTTGCTATTTTTCGTGTAAATTATGTATTTTACGCTTGTTTTGAGTTTTATAGCTACTATGGAGTCACACGGAGGAAAAGAAGAAGAAATCACCCAATTTGAGCAAAAAGGGCAAAAGGTCATTTACAGGCGATTGATATACGGAGCCCAAAGTAGTGGTTAAGGGGCTCTCATTTAGGGTACCCCTTATCATTCAAGATGGGTGTTATTAACCTTGGGTAGCCCTTATCCGAGAGGATGGTTGTCTTTGGGTAGCATCCAATTGGGTCAGTCCTAACCGTACCCGGATCCAGACCCGACCCCGATCCGTGTCATTTAAACCTAATCTGAAATCGAGAGAACCATCTCAATCATTTACTTCTTTCACCTGAAACAAAAACCGAGGAAAAACGGATCGAGAAAAGAGGTGAGAAATTGAGTGAAGAAGATCGATTGAGAAGTTGATGTTCGATCCGTAAGATCTTTTGCCATGAAATGCTAGGGTTCGAAAAGGGAGACAAAGAGTAGAGAGAACACAGGGAGTTTGATGTAGAGCTCGAGGAATGATGGCGATGACTGCCGAAGAAATCGAGAAATGGGTTTCGATACGAAGTGTTGTTGCCGTCGAGATGGAGTTTGAGAAGATGAATCGAAGATGGTGGCCGTTGTTTGAAGCTCGGTAGATGAAGAACAACGAGAGGAGTTTAGTCTTTGTTGGTGGTAAGGAATGGGTTCGAGTAAGCGGGTGAGGTAGATGGCGACGCTCTGGCGAGAGATGGTGGATGTTGGGTTCGATTCATCAAGAAGGAGGAGCAAGATGCAACGGTTGCTAATCAATTTTGGTTTTTGAAATCGAGGGTTTCTTGTTGATGTAGGCGTTGAACTCGGGAAGATCGAAGTGAATCTCACGAGAGTTTGAGAATACACGATCTTTGGTGGATCGACTAGAGTTCAAATGAGAAAGTGCGTGGTCGGGCGAGAATCGATGCTTGCAATTGATTGAGAAGAAAAAGGCGAGAGAAAGAAGGCGATGTCGATTAAATGGCTACTTTGTTGATTTGAGATTGAAGAGCAGATGAAGACAGAGATTGAATGGGTTATACTATGGTGGATGTTTCGAGAAGGAATAGGTGTTGCGAGGATGTGTGTTGCCAATGTCGGGAATTTGGTTGTGTTAATTCACGAGGTTACGGTGCTATATGTGTGTGGTTTGAGTGATCTTTGTTAGGTGGCTTGTCCGAGTTGCCGTAAACAAGTGCGAAAAGGCGATTGAATGGTGGAACTCTTGAGACTACGGTGTGAAATCTTCGGCTGCGAAGGTGAAGCTAAGGGCTAGGAATGAACTAAATTTGGTAGTTGTCTTTGGTAGAAAATGGCTGTGGTGGTCTTTGGTATAGTGAGAATGGAGATGGCACAGGCCCGAGTTGCAGTGCAGTATTACTGTGTGGAAGGCGGAGATGGAGTGAATTATTGGCAATGGTGTTGAATGGCTTGGAGAAGGCATACGAGGGAAGCGATTATGGTTCGGGGAGGAGGAATTGATGCTTTGGTAGCCGGGGCCATGATGGTTTGTAATCTGGCTATGATGCACAAGGATGGTGCTGCAATAAGTAGGCTTTGGCAAGTAGCTGGCTCAGCTAGTACGGTCAGCCAGAGTTAGCTAGGCGGCTCGGTTCGACTCGGTTTTGACAGTGACTCTATTCCCTTGACTTTGTGACTAACGGTTTGGTGAATGGTCGACTTTTTGACCGTTAGTCCTAGCAGTGGACCGGACGGAATATTAGTCGAATATTCTCTCGACGGAGATTTTTCAGGTGGCCGGCGGCGACGTTTCGGCCATAATCCCGATTTTTCCGTGAGCCAAAATTTCCAATTTTCTATAGACTTCTCTCATGGGTGTGAAGACTTGGGCTAGGATTTGGATGGAGAATTGGACTCAAATTTGGAAAGAGAAGGTGGAAGAGTTGAGAAAAGCTTGGATTTGGAAATTGAATTGCAAAAGAAAAAGGATTCTATTCCTTAGAAGATTTGGAGAATTTTGAAGCCTATAAATAGAGAAGTCTTCTACATCTTCTACACCTCTCTACACACACATCACTTGTGTTTTTGCTTGCTTTTCTAAGATTTTTCTTTTTAATTATTTGTGTGAACTCTTGAAAATTCTCCTTTTAATTATTATTATTTGTGTGAATTTCAAAAACATGAGTAGCTAAATTTCTTTTTGATTGAGGATGAATTCTAGTTCTTAACATGATTTGAGTTTTTGTTTTCAATTCTATCTTGAGATTTTTCACATGATTATCGATTGTTTTTACTAATAGGAGTGATCTTAAAGACACTTATGATTGATTGATAGATTGTTTGGAGTGCACGCTAAATTGATTTGTTAATTGATCTATATCTAGTATAAGTTAGGGAATACGTAATCGTTCTCGACACTTTACACAAGTAGAAAACACGAGACCTTGCGGAGGGATTCCGTGGAGCAATTGTGTGTAGAAACAACGCTAGAAAGTGGACCAAGCGAACCGAGTTTAACTACTAGTACTAAACCTAAATTCATAAATCTTAATGCATGCGGGAATTACATCTTGTAAGCGGACCTCAAGGTGGTTCTTTTGAATAGAATCGATAACTAAGCGGACACATTACTCGGTGAAATTAGGGATTTTGGGGCTAGCTAGCGGACTGCTATCCTACGGTTGGTGATAATCTGTGACTAATAACAAGTAGAAAAGAACATAACTTTAATCATTGTTTCGTAACGAAGAAGGATTCCTTGATCTTCTCTCTCTTATTGTTTTCATCTTTCAACTCTCGATTTTAATTGTTTTGTTTATTTTCTTTTGCTTTTTACACCCCCCTTTCGTGACAACTTTTACAACTAAGATCTCTTGCTCCTCGTGGGAACGAACTTGACTTCCATTATATTATTTTTAATTGAGTGGAAATATTGAATTAATTTGATTGCACCTACGACACGCATCATTGGGCAAGGGAAAATCGTCCTTCGGGCAACATTTGTTCAGGTTCCTGAAGTCCACACAACATCGGATTTGACCATTTTTCTTCTTGACTAGGACAATATTCGCTAGCCATGTTGGATGTTGAATGGGTCTGATGAACCGTACTGTTAGTAGATTCTGGATCTCGACTTTGATTTGTTCCTTGACATCGTGTCCGAAGCTGCTCAGGCGGTTGCTTGACGAGTTTGGAGTTGGGAGTAATGTGAGATGATGAGCGACTAATTTGTCATCTATGCGGGCATCTCTTCGTATGTCCAGGCGAAGATATCTTGATACTCTTTCAACGAGACTTATCAATCCTTCTAGTTCCCTCGATAAGAGAAGCGAAGCGATTAAAATCGGCCTCGGGTTTTCATATGTTCGATGTTGATAGTCTCAAGATCATCAGTGGTGGAATCCGTGCCATCTTGCAGCTATCGTGGTGCATCTTGAATTTCTTCATCAGGCGATTGATCTCTCTGGCATGATTGTTCAGGGCGGGGAGACTTTCCATCAACCTCCCCTGCTAATTGCTAATCTTTTTGTCGGAGATAAATGACTCTCCCTTCCACACCATAACTAGTAATAAAGTTCGATTTTTTAGGAGCCGTACCTTGACCCACGCTTGAGCAGTGTGGCAGATGATTTGATCAATTTAGCTTTTTTGTGATGATGATTTGTCGGTTTTCTCAATATATTTCCAATGCGGGAGTGGAGATGCAGTAGATCTTGCTTGGAGGTTCGGGGATGCTCTTTGGTAGTTCCAGGAACTCAGCATCATAAATCGGAGCATAAGGAGACATTGAAGCTGTAATACTGATAGTTTTGTTATTGAGCAAAGCTTTCATACATTGATGGTATGTCGAAGGGACAACCTTATTATCATGGAGCCATGGTCGTCCGAGTATCATGTGATAATCAGGGTCTTTCTCAATCACCTGGAACTTCACAGTGGATTGAATCGGCCCAACTTTCAGATCCACATAGACGTACCCGTATGTGTGACTCTGTCTTCCTTCAAAACCTGTTATTAATATGGGATGATGAACAATCTTGCTTTGCGGAGCTTTGGCTTCCTTGAGAGTCTTCATAGTGATGAGATTTGTAGAAGCGCCTGTATCGATGAGAACTCTCCTGAATTCGGAATCCCTGATAGAAGCAGTTACGAACAGGGCTCGGTCATGTCCTTCTTCCGCCATTTGGTCTTCCTCAGTGAAGGTGATATTTTTGATCAAATGTTCAGATACCACGGACACTTCTTCAACGACTAGAGATGATGGAACTATTCGCGCATCAGATGATATTTGGTTGAGTGCGGAGAACGTGTTCGTACGTTGATCTATGGAGAAGTGCAGGAGTTCACATAGATTCTCAATTAAATGTGTGACTTCGTGATCCATCGGCTTCTCGTAAGTAGTGAAACTGTTGGGTTGGGGATGATCATCAGTTGTGGGATTAGCCGTTAGTGTTGGAATTCCTTGAGTAGGGTCGCCACTCAAATCTGATGTCAACTTTGACGAGGAAATTGATATGTTGTTTAGCGTCTCTTTCCCCGGGTCCATGTTCCTTGTATGAATCTCCTGTACCCTTGCCAACTCGATCAAGGTCAGGATTTCTGCGTCGGATTGTGCTATCGAGATGGAGTGTTGAAAGGAAGAACATTTCCATTCAAAGATTCGATTTGGAATTTGGAGTAGTTGAGTTAGACCTAAGACCAACCATCTTTGTGAAAATTTGAGATTGCAACCGAGAGATTAATCTCCTTGTGGTCGCTCAATCGTAGATGGTGAAAAACGATTTCTTTGGTTTTTTAGGAAAGTGAAGAGACGGACGGTTCGGGCAAGACTCCTCAAGTGAGCAAACGCTTAACCTCACAGGATGCCCTTTGCGGGAGTGCTTTGAGTTCAAGAGATCAATCTGTAGGACTCCGGCCAAAACTAAGTCAATGGCCGTTCCAGAGTCAATTCGGTCACTAAGAGGGAGATGGGTTGATCTGTAGGAGGGAAGCTGAGAATTGTGTGGGATCGATGATGATCAAGGATTGTGGATGTGTTTGTGGGTTTCTGCAAATTGATGAACTGCTGAGTTCTGGAAATAAGTTTCAATCGAGAATTGTTGTGTAGACGAATGTTGTTTTCAGTCATCGATTTTTGACTTATTTATATTGTCAAAATAGTGAACACATTGATCCCATTAAGTGTGACGGTTTCTTGAGTGAAAGAGTGGAAAGTGGGAGATCGTGGTAAAATTAGTTCCACGTCGCGTGGAGAGTTGGTTGATCGTCCGCCCACTACTTTGCTAACTCCTTCAACCGCTTGCACGAATTACTCACATTTCTCATCGTGGATGAACATACGTCCGTAGGCCGCGGACCAAAACCCTAATTGATATCCCCCATGTGACGTGATTGATGTCTCACAAGTGTGGAGTCTGCAAAGCATACCTGTATTTGATTAGTCAGTCGTTGACTTGATTAGACAGTGAGTCTAGGTTTTGTTGAATTGAGCATGATTGACGAATGCTCAGTGATTCATGGATTAAACGATATTGATATTGCTAAAAATGCGAGTAAATATTGTAAATTTGACGAATTGTTGAATATTGAGTAATATTCGGCGGAATATTGATAGTTAGATCAATATTCGATACAACCGAGCGAGTATTGCTCATTCGATAAATTATCGAATATTGATAGTTGGATCAATATTCGAGCAGTGAAAGTATTGCTCAATTCGACAGAATTACCGAATATTGATAGTTGGATCAATATTCAAGCAATCGAGCAAGTATTGCTCAATTCGGCCTGGACATCGAATATTGATAGTTGGATCAATATTGAGCAACCTGAGCAAGTATTGCTCAATTCGACGAATTGCGGTAACGTAACCCAATAAAATATTAATTAAAATATTGGTAGCCTACCAAATATTATATAACTAATCCAGATGTTTATTGCTGGGTCAACATAAATTTATTAATGTTTGAAATTGCTCAAAATCGTGATTTGCAGAGCATTTGTTCGAAACCCTAATTATGATCAATTGTTCATCAATTGATGATTTATTGAAAATAGGCCACTGAGTGAAGGAATGACTGGCTACATGGGATGATGGATGACCATGTAGCGCCCAAGTCTTTTCAGTGGCGTGAACCAAAGTCCTTTGTTGGTGGTTGGTGAAAGGATGATTAAATGATGGTTTAATCATTTATTAGAATAATGCTCGTCTGAGCATTAGGTGATAAAACCTAATTATGGAGAAGTGAGGGACCGAACAAGAGGGCATGAGACCGGCCCTTGGTGGTCGTGGGACCAGCTGATGGTCGTTCGAGCAAATTCCAAGGTTGTTGGAAAGAGTTTGGACCAATATGAGCGATTGAGCAAATTAGGTCAAAAGTATAAAGATGTGTGGGACCGTCTCCTTGAAAGCCTTAGGGCCGGCCTTGGTCGGTCAAGGAAGCATGCACGTGTCACCATAATGTCCGTGTCTCAGTCCTGAGAGTTTTGATATTTTCTTGTGTGCGTTTGAGCAATATCTTGGGTTTTCAGAAGAGTTTGATCTTTGACTGAAATTCTTGATTTTGCTCGAATGGGCATGTAGGATCAGAATATCGCGACATCAATACTTCGCGAGATCAATAAACGACAGCATTGAGAAAGTGTCGCAAATGAGTAATATAAATGACGCAATGAATGACAACAGCTAAAACACGAGAAAGATGTGAAGACCTAGCGAGATTTAGGAGAGTTGCGAGATTATATATTTGTACACTTGCGATATTTCGCAAGTCATTCCAGAAAATAAGGACAGCTTAGTGTCATCCATTGTGTAATACTCTATATAAGGAGTCGAGCGGGGACCGTTGAAGGGGGATCTTTTTCCGAGTGTTAGGCAAGTCATTAAGAGAGAGAAAGTTTGTAGTGATTGTAATTTCTTTAGCTGTTTTCCATTTTATCTTGTAAAGATTCAAGGAATTAATCAATAAAAATCATAGTTGTTCATCTTCAAATGTCTTAGTTGTGTGGATTCTTGTGAGGGGTGTAGTGTAGGATTTCCGCAACTACATATTAGCGCTAGAAACTTGGGAGAGAGTAAGGATTGACATCGTGATTTGAAAGAATTTGGAGTAGTAGGGAAGGAATTTCATACAATTTTCAATGATTTACCAAAATTAAGAAATGGCTAGAAGAAGAAATGCATCCGAGCAACCAACAAGCTGTTAGAAGGAGCAGGAGACTTGCTTGAGAAGGGAGAAATAACCATGATTCTTCA